>JBBPSV010000220.1:0-25799 GCA_038093795.1 Retiboletus fuscus
ACCGACCGCGGGTGTTGTCGGGCTAGGTCTAGTAGTGTAGCCGAGCGTAGTCGGTCCTTGTCCCTTCTCTGTAGAGCGCCGTCGTGCGCGGGGCCATTCCCTCTGTTCCCTCTCCTGCCTGGTCCAACGGACGGATGCACTGAACGTTGTGCTTCACTGATTCCGAAGAGCGGCAGCTACTATTAGAGTTAACATGGTCCTAGTACAATATGAAAAATACACAGATGCGCGTGAGAGGACCCTGGAAGCGTCTTCACTCGCTTTTGTCTGTTCATTGTCAGTTATATTGGGTGTTGTTCACATCGAATACATTGCTCCTGCCAGGTTGTAGGGGATGATCTCCATACAGGTAAAATTGCATTACGGGCCGGAACCGTTCTGTAGTCCAGGTGACACTAGGTGGGGATCTTCATTGGACGGCAGCTAAAGTTGGTCCGGAAAGGGACCGGGGACACCCGGAAGTGTCTCGATACTCCATTTAGAACGAAGTTCCACCGAGTAGTTGTCATAGTCTCCAGCAAGGAATCTGTACAAAGAAGCCCAACCAATCATTGCGGCATTGTCTGAAACGGACGTTAACCTATGCTACGAGCGAAGGTAAGAAGCAGCTACCTGTGCAAAGTTCAGTTGGAGGATAAATGAGTGATATTCTCCGTTCAGCACTGTAGTCATCCAGTGCATCCCTCAGTCTACAAGATTGTTGTTAACGTATGTTCCGCAAAAGAATAAGTATGCAGACCTGGCCCTCAAGAACAAGTTGCTCGCAACACCACCGCTAGCCACAACATGTCGTACGTCAATCCCCTCATCCCGCAGCACGGAATGGCACTGCACAAGCTTGTCGGAGAGCTGTCGTGCTGCCCCATCCTGAAATGCAAGTCCGAGAGCGCATCGATGCGCTTCGTTGAGGGGCACCTTGGACCTAAATATATGCCTCTCTACCGCAGAATGAAGACCACTGAAAGAAAACGCAAGTTCCCCCGGCATAGGGACTGAAAACTGTTGTATCTCAGGGACACTCGGATCATCGAGCTCCTGGTGACAAAACTCTTCCAGGGCAGCAGCCGGCCCTCGTGTGCCCCATGGCATCTTCAACATGCGAGCCACTTTGTCATAAGTACGACCAATGCTTTCATCAACGGTGTTGGCGAGGATACGAAAAGACGAATGAGAGGTTGTGAGCACGAGCAGGGTGTGGCCACCAGATATCAACAATGTCAGGAATGGAAACTGAGGACGCTCTTCTAGAGGCGACGTGAGGAGTGGTGTTAGCGCGTGCGCTTGCTAAGGAACATGCGGGCATAATGAGAGGATGGATTTCAACATACATCTCCATGAAACCCCACCATATGATGCACGCCGACGAGTGGTTTGCCAAGCGCGGCAGCAAGTGTCTTGGCAGCATTTGATCCGACGCTGAGACAACCACCAATACCTATTTCTCTGTGTGAGCTGTTAGAATACAAACTTGAATCATTTGGACTTACCAGGTCCTCTCGTGAAAGCGATGCCGTCGATGTACTGCATCGACATACCTGATTCGCTGAGCGCTCTTTGAATAGCAATAGGCTATGCCAATTAACCCTCCTCAATGACCCAAGACGCATTGCACATTGCTATCTGCTCACCATATTGCGCTGGTGCCCTTCAATCGCAACCGTGGGGTGAATACCACCAAAATCTTCATGCCTGCGCAAAGGTGAGGAACCGACGAATCTGCATAGAACCGCATAGACCTACAAGTCATGTTGCTTGATGACCACATTGGAAAGAATCTGCCGTGACGATGTTACGACTGCCGCACAGGTATCGTCCGCAGAGCTTTCGAGGGCGAGGACAGTGAACTGCCTGAAACCAGAAGAAACGCCTGTGATGAATTAAGTCTGACATATTGACCTCGAGCACAGATCGAACCTCTGTGTCGGAAGAAACCATTGCTTAGGCTTATCCTGGAACGATGTGACGATGGAGCAGAGGTACTCCGGGCCAGCGCGAACTTGAACATGCAGCACCTAGCAAAGCTTGACATGGATATCACAGCCACCGCACTCGCCTTACACGAACACCTCGCGAGTCGACACACTGACAAAAGTAAAATCACTTATTACTAGCGCCCAAGTCACCTGTAAATTAGTAGACGCACGCACTTATAATAAGTGACAAAAACCTCTTATTTCAGTGACAGCCCTGTCACTGAATGGAAGTTTGGACTAATAGAAATAAGTGATGAGGTCACTCATTGTAGCACGTACGACACTCGAGAATTGCATCAAAACTGCCGATATATAGCTCGCTCGCCAGCCTTCATGACACTCAAATCCAGTTATGAAATACTAGTTTCGTGGTGATTAGCAATTGGTATAATTACGGGTTACAAGTATGATGAAGCACACGGGATATGTACACTGGAACAAACAAAAAAGATGATTGAAATCCGTGACTGGCGCTCGGATAGCGAGGGGATTGACAGGCAGTTCGGCAGCATCGAGGGATGCGCCATGGTTGTGGTCAATGAGGTCACCAGACGGCAACGAGAGGTGAATGTCAACAAGGGAGATGGCAGTGTAATTGTGCGCACTGTTTGTGTCGAGAAGGTCGTCGTCGGCGACGTTGGGGTACCCGGGTCAAGCGCGTTGGGGCATTGAAGGTCCCGGGGACAGCGAAGAATTCGGCATCATCGAATGACGAGACGGCGACGGGTGGTCGTTGAGGGGGCGCGCCGCGGTCATTGTTGTTGTCTGGGGCGACGAGGGGCGTCCACTCCAAGTCCCCCTCGAGCCCGACGCTCGGGAGTTTGTTCTGTTGTAGCACAGGCTTGTCGGGTGGTCTCGGGGTACTCCAAGTACATTGTCCGAGTTAATGCCTGTCGAGGTGCACTGATCATCACATCTGCAGCTCGAGCATCAATTGTATGTGCGCACTCACCAACAAGCAAATTAAAAAAAGTGTCATAATCACCGTTGGTATCTAGGATCTGACAAAAGTGCAGAGTGTTAACAAGCGACACAACACTGCCTGAAGAGCACTGTATGACGTTACCCCTTGATGACACTTTCATAGGCCATTTGAGAGGCATGATCGGAAAACTCAGTGAAAAAGGAAACGTAGAGTCAAGAAAGCATTAGTGAGACTGGGTGCATATATGGAGGATTTATGCACTTCACCTCTGTAGATGAACCCTTGCTATTTGAAGCGTGGAGGTTCTCGCAATGCCCACCTGTTGGAAAAGCAGGATGTGAGCAACAACGACGGGGGTAGAGAGATAAAGTGGAGAAGAGCGGTCAGAGAAAGATTAGATAACACCAACCCTGTACCCTGATGGTAAACATTACCAAACAATTGACTTCGTTGATTTCGTTTTCAAAGCGTTTACCCGAAACGGCAGCAGATTTAGGTCTACAACTATATGTGCTTCAACGAATGCACAACAATCTGCTCGGGGATGATGACGTATCCTTCGCAGCGCATGCCGAGGAGCTTGACAGAATCGGAAGAGATTCAGATTGACTCTGATCTTGTTTTACTTCTCGAGAAGGAGAATACGAAGTTCACTCAGCAAGCGATGCTGCCAAGCGCTTGAGTATGGCAAAGGGCAACAAAAGGATGTTGTGCGAATATATATATATATATGTTTTGAGCAGCTACACGGAGACACTGAAAATCAGTGAGTCGAGGGGGAATGAATATAAGTGACACACGAGAGCGTCAATCAAAATCAACGACAGGATCCTGTCACTGAAAAGATGCGACCACGTGATCAGTGGCCATGTCACTTCTTTTAACAACATCAGCGTCACAGTCACTCATTAAGCGTGACTTTACTTTCGTCAGTGGACATCGATCATGAAAGGAACAAAAAGGGCAGAGAGACGAGTCAGACGACGTCCGAGTCATCCCCAACGAATCTCCATGACCACATTATGTCAGCATGATGAGGCTGCTCGTCGGCCTAGGCAGCGAGCTCGTCCATTTCTTGCACACTTCACGATTACCATTAGCCCTCACTATCCATGGCAACAAACAAGAACAACAAGCTGGCATTCCTGTCGGTGCCGGCGTCAGCATCCTACGTCGCTGGTCTTGGTTGTGGGTGAGTAAACAGTCCGCTTCCGAGTCAATTGTTTGTATAACGAGATCCCTAGCACTTCTGGTTTCATGATATGTTCAGATATCGGTCCCGCCAGAGAAGGTCCATCCGCGGAAGCCATTGCGTACGTTTCTCTCCTCTTTCTGGACTTTGAGTTTGCACACTTAACGGCCTGCTCCATATCACAGGGAGGCGCAGGCCAGACGTGGCGAAGAGCCTGACGTCGATCCCGAGCAATTTCAAGACCCAGACAACGAATACGGCCTCTTTGCAGGTACGACGTACGAGCAAGACGACGACGAAGCGGACAAGATCTACAACACCGTCGACCGGAGTATGGACTCACGGAGACGGGCACACAGGTGTGTGATTTTCGGCTCATCTGTCCCGTTCGTGTCTTGCTGAACTACAATAACCGTGATTAGGGAGGCACGCGAAAATGCAGAGCTGGTGCAGCATCGAGTAGAGCGACCGAAAATCCGGCAGCAGTCCGTCAATTTGAAGTGTGACCTTGCTGCCGTTACCGATCAGGAATGGGAAAAGTAACCTCGCGCGCGGAAGAAGCGAAGAAAGGATGAGAGATTCTTTGTCGTCCCTGACAGCATTATCGTGGGTGACAGAGCAAAGACGGAATACGAAAGTTTGCTGGATGCAAGACGGCAACAGGTAATATTACTGTCAATGATTCCCGGGCAACGTATTTGCCAAGTCCCTTTGTCTAGTCGGGTGGTTTTGAAACGCCCGCAGATTCTGGGACAATGACCAACTTCGTAGAGATTGGTTAGGCACGAGATAAGATCCTATCCCTCAAGCTTGACCAGGTAAGTACCAGTGCATCATCGAGGAGTGAACGTATCACACTGATGTTTGATACATCGCAGATCTCGGGCACGTCGACCAACTCTGGACTGGCTACCTCGATAGACCCCAAGGGTTACCTAACATCCTTGGGCAGTGTTATGATCAAGTCCGAAGCAGAAATCGGTGACATTAAACGTGCGCCGATGCTCTTCGATTCACTGGTGAAATCATATCCGAAGCATGCGCCAGGTTGGATTGCTGCAGCATGTTTGGAGGAGGAGCATGCTGGTCGAATGGTTGCCGCACGCAAGCTGATCAAAGCTGGATGTGAACAATGTCCAACGAGTGAAGACGTATGGCTCGAAGCTACTCGATTGCACGTACGTACGAATAAAGCGAATCAATTATTTGGCAGTAATTCTCGTTACAGAATCGAAACGACGCCAAAATCATTCTAGCGAACGCAGTCCAACATGTAGGGCAAAGCATCAAAGTATAGCTTGCGGCCGCCGATCTGGAACAAGACGTGAAGGCAAAAAAAGAGAACGCTCCGAAAAGGTATGTTTTACGATTGCTCTTCTCGTCGTGTTATCCCTAACTTTGTACGACTATGGAAAGAGACCGTCAACCTTGAAACATCTGCATCTGGTGCCCGTATCATCCTCTCCCGTGCTGTTGAAGTTATTCCCCTTTCCGTGGAGCTTTGGTTAACGCTCGCACGCCTCGAAACGCCAGAACGTGTGAAAGCGGTCCTGAACAACGCTCGCAGGTCGGTTCCATCATCACATGAAATCTGGATAGCTGCTGGCCGCCTTCTAGAACAAGAGATGACTGCCGATCCTGAAAAGCCTGTGGAGGCACGAAATAAAGAGCTTGACGTTGTCGACAGGACGATCGAAGCAGGTGTGTGCGAATTACGGCGCCACTAAGTACTTTTGACGCAGGAGCAATGGTTGAAGGAGGCAGACCGGTGTGAGATGGAGGGTTCACCGAGAACGTGTGAGGCGATCATCAAAGCGATGGTGGCGATGGAGGTTGAAAAGGAGGATCAATTGGACACATGGGTCGCAGATGCAGAGAGTGCAAAAGCAAGAGGCATGGTCGGCGCATCCAGAGTTATCTTAACATACGCACTCAAGGTATTCCCTGATAAATGCAACCTGTGGCGCAAGGCAGCAGACCTGGAGAAGGCATATGGAACTCGGTACGTATTGAGAATCCTCCCGTGCTTTCCGCCATCTTGCGCTGATTGTGACCTTGCAGTGAATGACTTGGTGCTGTGCTAACCCAGGCCGTGCATTACTGCCCGCAGGCGGAGGTGCTATGGCTGATGTCTGCGAAGGAGAAGTGGTTAGCTGGGGATGCACCTGCTGCTTGTGAAGTTCTCGAGAAGGTTTTTATTGCAAATCCAGAAAGCGAACAGATCTGGCTTGCCGCCGTCAAGTTAGAGGCAGTGAACAGTGAATTGGGTGTCGCTAGGGAGCTACTGATTCGAACGCGAACAGTAGCCGATACTGAGCGGGTGAGTAAATGTACATTTCCCGTTTTGACATGGGCTCAATCTTCAGTAGATATGGATGAAGTCTGCCATGCTCGAGCAACAACAGGGTCATTACGCCGTTGCCCTCGAGACGATATCAGCTGCCCTATCTAAGTTCCCTAAGTTTTCTAAACTATACATGATCCAGGGACAGATTCACCAATTGCAAAATAATTTTTCTGCAGCTCGAGGATCTTATGCAGCCGGGATGAAGGCATGTCGCAAAGAAGTCACTCTTTGGGTTCTCGCAGCGAAGCTTGAAGAGCTAGATGGCAAGAGTGTTAAGGCACGAGCCATCCTCGAAAAGGGACGCCTAGTAAACCCTGCCAACGAGGTCCTATGGGCCGAATCTACTGGTGATGAAGAGTGGTCAGGGGTGCTGCACAAGCCCAAGCGATGTTGTCACACGGCCTTCAAGAATGTCCAACTTCAGGTACCCTCTGGTCGATGGCTATTTGGGCCGAACCACATCCGACGCGCAAGTCACGATCGGTGGACATGCTGAAAAAGTCCAAAGATGATGTGATCATGACATGTACGGTTGCGAGACTATTCTGGGCTGAATGCAAAATAGAGAAGGCGAGGCAATGGTTCTTGTCAGGGACTAGCCTCAATCACTCAAAGTGAGCTAATGAGAACTATGAATGAGAATTCCAAGAATGCAGACTACAATACATGAGTGAGGTATATATACTATTCTACGTGGTCTGTGTGCATGAGGACTTGGTCTGTGTGCATGAGGCAGTGTTACAACATGTTACAGGGTATAGGGTCTGATGTGAGGTCTAGACTTGTGATATACGTGATAGGGTGAAAGTGTGAAAAATAGGAATCCTGACATTACCCCCTTTTCAAGGCAGAAACTCCAGAGATGCAGATAGAAGAAGAAAGAGGAAAGTCGAAATGGGAACTATCTAACTTATTGTACTTCTTTCGGAATTCCAGGAAGTCACTGGATAGGAACATTGGGGATGGCATAGGAAGAGGGGTTTTGAGACAAATTGGACAGGTACAATCTGGATCTCTTTTATCTGCATTGTAAGACCTGATTTTGATTGCTAGTCTAGGCGCATCAGGGTTAGATCGATGGAACTCTTTGATTGCTTCTTGTGCATGGGAGAGTTCTTTGGTTGGAATCCACTCGTTTTCTTCTCGTGGGAATCCTTTCCAATGAATTAGATATTCAATTGTATTTCCTTTATGTTGTGAATCTATAATAGATTCGATTTTGACTTCTTCGACACCTGAGATCATTTTAGGAGGAGGAGGAGGTTGTTTTTGTTGTGATGGGTATTCTCCTTTGTGATATGGGTGAAGTAGGCATTCGTGAAAGATGGGATGAATGGTCTTCCAGGTTTTGTCCAGTTTGAGACGATACGAAGCGAGTCCTTCTTTTTTGATTACTTCGAAGGGACCATATCTTTTGTCATCGAGCTTTTTAGATGGTTGCTCGGTTTTGACATTGGTTGCTTCAAGAAGCACTAGATCTCCAGTTTGATAGTTGACTGGTGGTCTAACCTTTGGATCATGGAATCTCTTCATATCATGGGACACCATTTTTAATGCAGATTTGGCAATTTGTTGAGTTGTTTTCATTTTGTCAACAAATTGGTTTGCTGTGGGGTTCCTTGGTGTAATGGGTTGGTTAAATCCGGATTGAGGTTGTTGTCCATAATTTAGAAGGAAAGGGGAAAACCTTGTCGCTGATGTACTCATTTGATTGTGAGCAAATTCAGCTATCAAGAGCCATTCAACCCAGTCAGATTGGCGATGGTTCACATAGAGTCGTAGATATTGTTCGACCCATGCATTTTTTCTTTCTGTTTGTCCATCTGTTTCTGGGTGATAGGTGGTCGAAGGATTTCCTGTTATTTGTAGTTGTGAATAAAGTTCCTTCATGAATGACGAGACGAATTGGGGTCCTTGATCAGATATGACCTAATTTCGTGAAGTTTAAAGATTTCATTGCGGAATATTTTGGCAACTCCTTGAGCAGTAATTTCCGTTGTCATAGGGAATAACCATATTATCTTGGAGAACCTGTCGACTACTACCATTATTGCATTTTTTCCTTTAGATTCTGGTAGAGGGCCGATTAGATCTACAGAGATAATTTCCCATGGAGCGCTCAGGATGGAATTGGGATTTAAGGGCATCTTTTTGCCACTTGTATCCGTTTTAACTCTTTGGCATTTGTCACAACCCTTGATGTACCATATGAGATCTCTTTTTAGCATGGGCCAATAGTATTTTGTTTTTATGAGATCGTGGGTATGCCTGATTCCTGGGTGACCTGCAAGTGGGTGGTCATGGTTTTGTTTGAATATGAGTTCTTGCAGTTTGGGGTTAGGAGGGATGTATAGGAGGGTTTTCCAGTAAATCAGGTTTTCTTTGTGATACCATGGAGAGTTTTCTTTTTCCAAGCCTTCTTTTACAAAGGATTCCGCTCAGAATTGGTTTTTTGTTATTATTGACTCAAATGTTTCCAACTGTTTTTGTGTCTGAGACCAAGTATCCACCTTTGCAGGAAGGATCTCCATTGAAGAAGACTCTTCAATCTCGGACGAGTTGGCAACTTTTAGTTTTGGAAGAATCTGAATTTGTTTGTTGTCAGACTCTACCCCCTTTTCAAAGTCTGGCCTCCAGGACAGAGGGTCAGCTGGGTTTGTTTTTCCAGGACGATGTTCGATCATGTAGTGATATTCCTGGAGCGTTTGATTCCAGCAAGCTTGTCGTTGGCTCAAATCTTGAGGTTTGGTGAAAAATTGCAGATTTTTGTGGTTGGTGAGAATCTGGAAGGGTTGTTTGGCGTCGAGTAAGTAATGACGCCATTCCTTGAGAGCGAACATGATTGCTGCTAATTCTAAGTCAGCAGCATGGTAGTTTCGCTCAGCACTACCGAGAGATCTTGAGATGAAAGCTACTATCCCTTACCCCCAAATCGGCACTTACCCCCAAATCGGCACCCCACAAAATACACAACATTTTTGTCATTCTATGGTACATATGTTAGTTTTTATGCTATACCTATGTCTACGAAGTTAAATGAGCAAAAACAATGCAGTAGTTCTTGAGATCGTGTGTTGACCTCTGTCATGCCAGTTGTCACTCGACGAGCACTTGCCGAAGCGGTGTTTAAAACACAAGGCCCTGCCGAGTGCACAACGCGACATGACACGGTCACGGTCATTCAACAAGTTGCGTACCACAGGACGCATCACTAGTGATGGTGGGCCATCGAGGGCAGCGAGCTTCTACCAGGGACCCAGAGTACCAGGCCTGGATGGAGCTTGCTGTCAAGGGCCTCCATGATGGAACTCACAAGACTGTCAATGCTGCTGCAGTCGCTCATAAGGTGACAATTCTCCATGATCTGAGATCTGAGCTCAAATGTAACATCATACTGCAGGTGGCCCGCCAAACGCTCAGTGACCGCATCAATGGTCTACACAAGTCCCTCTGTCAAGCTCGTTAGGATGCAAGGCTTCTCAATGATGTCCAGGAAAATGTCGTAAATGAATGGCTCATTGAAGAACAACAAACCTGGCTCCTATGGAGAAGTCCAGGTAGTATGAAAGGTGAGGGGTGCGATGGGTTCGTCCCCAAAGAGGGTTCGAGGCAGAGGTGAAGTGCCAGAAGGGAATGGTCCAGGAGGAAGGATATTCCGGATGTGTGTCCAGAGAAGAGAGCGATAGTCCGGTAGTGAGAATGGTAGTCCAATGGTAGACACGATAGTCCAGACACGTGAGTCCGAGGGGAGAGCAACGTGGAAGACAGCGGAGACAATGACGGTGACGAGTATGTGCGTGCGTGCATGCGTGGAGAGGATCCTTCGATCCTCAGAAGTCAAAAAGTGTATTTGAAAACCAAAGGTACAAGACTTTATAGTCCGGGCATTTCCCAGGACTGTCAGGGATAAAGAACACGAACTCTAACTATAAAACGAAGCAAAGGCGATGACAAACAGTAGCGATAAATGATGACGACGAATGAAAGGGGTAAAGATAACTACTTGTAAGTGGTACGAAAGGAGACCGATGAAGACCGAACGAAAGGACTAATAGACCGGACTGGACTAACCAAGGACTAAGAGACCGGGTGAGGAAGGACGGACTGGACTAGGTAGACGATGCCCGGATGGAGTGTACACGACAAGGGATAGTCTGTAGGATGTGGTGGATCGATGGAATATGACACTAGAGACGTATGAGTCTCTACATCCGTGGGGTACTTGAATACTGACTGTCCCCAGTCAGTGGTGTGGCGTGGGAAACACGGACAATGCGGGGTTTGAATACACAGTCTTGATGCGTCAAGCAGCTTGACCGCGTCACATTGCTCCACTTCTCTCTCACTCTCTTCCATCATCATCAGCATCCGCCTCAATGTCGTCCAAGCAACAGTTCGCAAGCCGGCTCGCCAACCTCCAAGTCATGACCGACGTGGGTGCAATCGTGCGACGGGACGCACGCCACAAATTGAAGAATGCCACGGACCGGCTCGAAGCGGAGGCCAGGTCCTGGCCCGACGACAGGGAAGACCTCAAGGACGACATCGACTTGTGGTTGGGGAGGTTCAGGTCAGCGATGGTGCGTGTCCGGTCTATTCTGGTCGCGTGCGGGTGCTAACGAGACGGGAACGGTCTAGGACGCATGGGAGACCACCAAGAAGGAGGGGGATGCCCTGTTCATGGACACCGACATGGACGAAGATGTCGCGGCCGAAATCGTGAAGGCCGAACACCAGTACGCAAAGTGGATGGAGTCAAGGAATGTGCCGCCGCCCGTTGAAGAATCTGGACCGTCCGTGGCTACGCAAGAGTCCGCGATGGAGACCGATGAAGTCGAGAAGAGTGTAGTGCCCGAGGCGGAGAAGGAGACGGCGGAGACCGACGAGGTCGAGGAGGATGTGGTGCCCGAGGTGGAGAAGGGGACGGCGTCGTCTGGCGTCGGTCGCATTGTCTGCGTGCAAGGTACGTGGCGTGCCACTGGGCTTCGTCGATGGACTAACGGTGGTCTAGCGAGGGTGGACTGACGAGGACGCGGACGAGGACGAAGAGGCCGCTGCCCCCAAAAAGAAGACCATCGTTGCCAAGGACGCGGGCCCAAAGACCGCAATGGACTACCCGCCATGCAAGCTGTGCACCAGAGTCGGTGTCGCAAGTCAGTGCTCGAGGGGAAAGGGGATGGCGTGTACCTGCTGCGGGCACCTCAAGGTCGGCTGCAGCAACTCGGGTGGTCAGAACATGCCGAGGAGGGAGTCGACGATGGCGGTCATATTTGAAGCGACAAAAGGTACGTGGTCCTGGACTCTGCGTAGATAGTCCAGTTTAACATCTCGTCAGCGGGGAGACCAGTCCGACCCAAGGCTAAGGCCGGGTCTAGCAAGCGGGTCGCGTCGCCCATCAACGTGGACATGGACGACGATATCGAGGAGGAGATGCCCGTCAAGATGAAGGGAAAGGGGAAGGCGGCAACGAAGAAGGTGTCCGGAAAGACCGCGGTCCAGAAGAAGCGGGACGAGCTTGCTCGGCAGCTCAACGCTGCCAATGCCCGGCTCTTCCAGATTCGGGCAAACCTCAAGGCATTGGAAGTGGAGCAGGATGGGGTGATGGCGGAAGTGGGCGAGATAGTCGCCGAGTTGGAGGAGCTGGACGTCTAGGGTAGTCTGTCGTCGTTGTCTAGTCTGTCCGTGTGTGCAAGTAGTCCGTCGAATGTATCATCTGTCCAGTCTCGAAGTAAGGTGAACGAAAACGTAGTACGAACGGAAGTAAGTAAGAAAAACGATTACGAAAGGGAACGATACGCGGGATACCACCCGGCTTGGCTTCGTCGGTCTTCTTTCGTTGTCTATACCTACTGGACTATCCTCGGTCTTGTGACGGTCTTCGGTATGATGCTCGATCTATCGTAATTAAGGTGCGTGGTGTCTCGGGACGCATGCGAAACAAAGCAGGTACATGGGTTAGATACATGGTGAGACACGGAAGGAAGGAAACGGCGTAATAGTTTGTTTTATTCGTGGTTTTGTTCTTTTTCTCTTTTTCGGCGGTATATGGTATCGAGTGTCTGTGGTTTGGTTTTTAGTAATTATGAGTGTGTGCATAGTGTCACCGGTCGAATCCCAGGGTAAAACAGAGGTTGCGACGGTTGATGCGTTTTATGATAAGACCGGTCGAGGATCAATGAAAGCATATAAGACCGGTTTATAGTCCGGCACAGCGTCGAATGAACATAATGATGTGAAACAAGAATGAACTCAAAATAATGAGTGAGCGACGAAGGTAAGCGATACTCCCCCCCCACAGGACTTAGCTGATGGCCTCCCGGCCATAGACCGGTAAGCGGACTAGGTCAAGTGGGATGGGAATGAAGGGATGGGAAAAATAAATCACGTCGTGGGTGCGACGGGCGAACAAACAGTGACTGCGTTCAAAAGGGGATAAGTGCGGCCGAGGAATCGTAATAAGAGGTAAAGTGGCCGGACTGTGCATGGTGTGACGAAAGACCGGAAAGCGAGGCAAAGGACGGTCAGACCGAGTAGTAGGGTAATGAAAATGATAAACGACGTGACCGGGTAGAAAGCGATAACATCGGTCCGAGGGACATCTGTCCGAGACGAAATGATAGTATGAGTATACGGCGGTGGTGGTGAGCGAGTCCGACATAAATTGGTCGGCGTGGGTGAAACGGTAACGGATGATGATGGTACAGTAGTATACGGCAGTAACGAAATGACGGATGATGACGATGACGGTAGTCCGGTAGAAAACGAAGATGGCGGCGATGACAACGATGATTTGGCGGGAACGGACGAAGACCGGTGACGAAGTAACGACGAAGAAGATGAAGATGATAAAGGTAAAGAAGAATCCGGTAACGATAGACTGGTCGGCGAGAATGATGGTAATAAAACTGTGACTGCAGGGTACTTGGGCATGATAGCCACCGGTGCGACAGGAACGGCTGTGGATATGGCTGTGGGGGTTACAGATGGTCATATGTCAGCAACAACGGATCCGGATGAAACAGACTGTGGTTCTGGGACCTCCCTCAGGGAGACCGAGTTCAATGACGACGACTCTAGGGGAGTCCGGAGGGTAGTCCGAGAGCGATCTACAGAATGGTCAGCGTTCGGGATGGTCAGGGACGGAATACTATCGGCTGGATGCGTCGGCTGAGCGCGTGAGGTAAAAGCTGTCTGTGAAGACTCGGCTGCACGGATTGTGTTGACGGACGCCCGTATACAGGAGCATCCCAGTAGGTGAGGGATCGGCGATTGGTCTGGCAGGTACAGACAGCCATTCATGCCTCTGAGGACTTTACCGAAGCGAATGTATTTGACGGCGTGCAGGCAGTTGCGGACGAAGTGTCCCGATGCACCACAAAATGCACAGGTCTGTGAACTGTTAGCGACAGAGTTCGGGTGGGCGTTAGCAATGTGTGACGATGACAGGGAACGGGGTCCAGTAGGCGAGACAGATAGTCCAGGTGGTGACAGCATTAGTCCAGATGACGACAGTGACGATCTTGACGGATGGAGTGTGGTCGGCATCGGTGATCTGGACTGCAAATGACGATCAGTCAGTATAAATTGCGCAGTGGAATAGGAATCTGCCATCGAGGGACAGTTGTCAGGATGGAAGTCTGGTCTGGTTACAGACAGACGAAAGCGGATCTGATTTGTGATGTCAGTAGGAAACACGCTAATGAAGAGCGAATCTCGTTCGAATTCGGAAATGCATCTGGCGGCGATGAGCAGTGCTGATATCTTGAGGAATGTGTGGTAAAATGCTCCTAGGACTTCGATAGTCCGGATAGGTCTAGTCTGGAAGTCCTGGACTATGTTCTGTAAATCAGCTCGGCTGTATCGGTCAGTAGCATCGGTTCTGGGATAGAGTGAAATGATGGTGTCAACGAATGACTTTCATACTTGGGGGACGGCGGTTGCCTCGGGTAGATGTTCCCAGGTCTCGGATTCGTCATAGTCCGCGTATCTGATGGTGGCATGGATACGATCTTCGTCAGACAGTTGGACAAGCGAACCCAATAACTCTATATTCTGTAAAAATGATTGGATAAGTTTCGGACTGTCACCGTCGAACTTCGGTGTGTTCAGTGTTCCTGGAAACGGAATCTGAAACAAGCGGTTAGCCATATTGGATTGGTGGCAGTGCTGATCGGCAGTTTCGGGTAAAGGGGCGAATGCACGAAAACGCAAGGGCACGCCAAGCGGATCAGTGTCAAGGCGGTGGTGTACGAAAAAGGAAGGTCTAAAAACGGACTGGCCAGTTATGGGTAGAATGGAATGCAGGGAAGACGGAAACGTCATGAAAAACTTCTAAAGTTCGGGATGAATGGGTAAAGCAGTCTCAGAAGGCGGGACATCAGAAAAAGATGTGACAAGCGGTGGTAGTAAGTCCGAAAACGGCTAAAACAGATGAGGGTCGAGCGAAGGTAAATCAAGGCTCGGATGGATTGGAAAAAGTCCCTTGGTGTTGTTACCTTGGGAGCGGATGAAGAAAAGGACCATGAAAATTTTCTGGGTCACCTCTAGAACCCCCTTGCGGTGGGCTCCAGTTGAAGAACAACAAACCTGGCTCCTATGGAGAAGTCCAGGTAGTATGAAAGGTGAGGGGTGCGATGGGTTCGTCCCCAAAGAGGGTTCGAGGCAGAGGTGAAGTGCCAGAAGGGAATGGTCCAGGAGGAAGGATATTCCGGATGTGTGTCCAGAGAAGAGAGCGATAGTCCGGTAGTGAGAATGGTAGTCCAATGGTAGACACGATAGTCCAGACACGTGAGTCCGAGGGGAGAGCAACGTGGAAGACAGCGGAGACGATAACAGTGACGAGTACGTGCATGTGTGCGTGCGTGGAGAGGATCCTTCGATCCTCAGAAGTCAAAAAGTGTATTTGAAAACCAAAGGTACAAGACTTTATAGTCCGGGCATTTCCCAGGACTGTCAGGGATAAAGAACACGAACTCTAACTATAAAACGAAGCAAAGGCGATGACAAACAGTAGCGATAAATGATGACGACGAATGAAAGGGGTAAAGATAACTACTTGTAAGTGGTACGAAAGGAGACCGACGAAGACCGAACGAAAGGACTAATAGACCAGACTGGACTAACCAAGGACTAAGAGACCAGGTGAGGAAGGACGGACCGGACTAGGTAGACGATGCCCGGATGGAGTGTACACGACAAGGGATAGTCTGTAGGATGTGGTGGATCGATGGAATACGACACTAGAGACGTACGAGTCTCTACATCGTCCTAAAGTCAGGCATGGCAGCTCCCTTGCATCCTCGTGACTTACGTGCTCGTGCTTTCGAGATTACTGGAAAGTTCCCCGGGAAAAATTGGCATAGGAAATACCTCAAACAGCATAGTGAAACTTTGAAAGCATCGAAGCCATGCCATCTCGATCCGAAACGAGCTCAGAACTTCAATCAAACAAATGTTGGTGGCTACTTTCAACTTCGAGCACAGATCGAGACGACATATGGTGGTATTCCCCCGGAGCATCATTGGAACGAGGATGAGAAAGGTAATCAAATGGGTGGTGGGCGAAATGGTTTGGGAATGAAATACATCTATGCAGCAGAGGACAAAGAGTGTTACCGCCAGCATAGTGATAATTTAGAGCTGGTCACAATTCTTGAATGCACAAGTGCTGCAGGAGATATCATGCCTCCCTATTTCGTGCTGAAGGATGGGCTGCTCCCTGATCCACGCGATCTTTCATTTGATGGAATGGGAGGGTAGGTACTTTGTTTTGTTTTCATCAAAGGGTACTATTTTACTCAACCTATTCCAGTCTTGCCACATCACCAACAGGATGGACAGATCATGAAATCTTCGAGCACTGGTTCATGACTGTCTTTGTCCCTGAAGCTGAAAAATGTCGTGTAGATCCAGACAAACCCATCATGCTTACACTTGATGGTCACGACTCGCACGAAACGAGGAAGCTGAAGCGTGCTGCATATGAACATAATATAATCATTATCACACTCCCATCAAAAACCACACATAAGCTCCAGCCTCTTGATGTTGGTGTCTTTTCATCTGTCCAACGCCAATGGACAAAGCACTGTGATGAACATCTTGCTCAAGGCATTCACATCGACCGCTTTAATTTCATCCCTGAATACCTTGCCACCCGAGTTGCTCTCTCCCCGACGATGGTCCAGAAAGCGTTTGCTAAGACTGGCATTTACCCCTTAAATCCAGCAATCTTCCACGAGCGCGACTTTGCCCCCAGTCAGGCATCCTCATTGACAGCAGTTTTCCCACCTTCCTATCCCCATAAAGCTCTGTCATCTGCTTCAGATTCTGGGTGCACCCAGGCTGGTGAACCATCATCAAGCAACTCAGGCTGCCACTCAGACTTGGAGGAAGAAGATAACCTTGTATCCCATGATATTCACACTCTGACTCCGACTCTGAGCCCACTTGCTCCATCCCTGTCTGTGAATCAGGTTGAATGTTCAGGTTCAGTTGCACCAAGCCGACCTATGCTCCCTCCGCTCCCCTCATACACTGACGTTGTGTGCCAAACGCCTGAAGAGGTATATGCCTATATGAGATCACACTGATCTCAATGTGAGGTCGTCCTCACAGATTGTAATGCGCAGCTTGATGCTGCAAATGCGCACTGCATGATCGCACGTCACCACATCAGTACTCTCACGGAACAGCTTGCCAACAAATCCCGGAGCAAACAGAGGAAATCCAAAAAGGTCCAGGCTCGATTCGTAACATTTCCAGAGCTGCACACGGCATTCAAAGCGGAAGATGCAGAGTTAGAGGCAAAGGAGAAGGCCGAGCTTGAGAAAGCAGCAAAAAAGAAAGTTGATGACACTGCACATATGCACCGCATCAACCAGGAGATCAAAAACTGAATTTTTGATAATCCGCTCACATCCTACAAGCGGAAAGATGATCTTGTTGCTCTTGCTGGCACTCTCTCACTCCCAATGGATGGAACCATTCCTGAACTTATGAAGGCAATCAAGGACCATCTCGTTGACAACCCTGCTTGAGCTAATGAGCCGTGATTCAGTAGGCTCCTCGGTACGGCTTCGCGAAAACGGACCAGCACTGCCATGACAAATGTATCATCAGTCATTTCAGCAGCGCTTGTGCCGGTGCAATCCGCCTCCCATGTTGACAGATTTTCCTTCACCTGTTAGCACTAGCACTGACACTTCACCAACCCCAGTTCGTCATGTGCAAGATTCACTGGCCACCGTTAACGATGGACTCGTCTGCTTCATTTTGCATTGGGCTTCACTGCGGCATCTCATACCCACATTCCTTGTACATTAGAAATGTCCCATAGTAACACTTCCCTAATGCTGTCTCTTTCGTATACTCACCCTCACACTAATTATCCTGCATATAGTACTAGCTCCCATAGTTCAAGGATGTCCATTAGTTAGGTACAGTACTGGTACATAAATTCATACTTATAAGTAGCCTAATCAACGACTTGTTTACTGTACGAGTCGGAATGGGCAGAGTCTAAACCCAGCTGTGTGACATCCCGTGTGAATTTGTGACCGCCAATTTGAGGGTAGGTGCCGATTTGGGGGTAAGGGATAGTATAGGGTGCCAGCGATCATCGAATTGTTGGGACAATATTGCACCAATGCTGATGCCAGATCCATCAGTTTTGATTCTGAATTGTTTGGATAGATCGGACATCTTAAGTGTGGGTGCTTCTGTGATTTTTCCTTTTAGGTTAAGGAATGCCTTTTCACAGGCTGTGTCCCAGACAAATGGAACTTTTTCCAAAGTCAGTGCATTTAGTGGACATGCCATTTGTGCAAAGTTTTCAATAAATCTTCAGTAAAAGTTCATGAACCCTAGGAAGGCTTGGAGTTCCTTGCGACTTTTTGGTGTTGGCCAATCAGTCACTCCTTTGACTTTTCCAGAGTCCATCTTTATCTCTCCTTGGGTGACTATGAGTCCCAGATATTCTGTTTCCTCTTTTTCAAAGGAACATTTGGTGTGCTTCAATGACAGTTTGTTATCTCGCAGAATTTGCAAGACTTCTCTCATGATTTTTTGGTGTTCGGAGAGTGTTTTGGTGAAGATCATTATGTCATCAATGTACACAACTACTTTTCCTTGATTAATTAGATCATGGAAGATGTGGTTCATCATTGTTTGAAAAGTCGCTGGTGAATTGGTGAGTCCGAAGAACATCACTAGAGGTTCAAACAATCCTCTATTTGTGTGGAATGCTGCTTTCCATTCATCACCTTCTTTCATCCTAACATTGTTGTATCCCCATCTCACATTGAGTAGCGTGTAGTAACGGGCTTCTCGTAGTTTATCAACTAGTTCTGTAATTAGGGGGAGAGGATATCGATTTTTGATTGTAATTTCATTTAGTTTTCGATAATCCTGTACTGGACGGAGTTTTCTGTCTTTCTTTTTGATGAAGAAGAATGCTGAGGTGAACGGCAATTTGGAAGGGCGGATACGACCTGTTTTCAAATTTTCTTCCAAGAACTCATTGAGTTCTTTTTGTTTGACTGCTGTAAGGTTGTATGTTTTACAGTCGACTTTGTGGTTTCCTGGAAGTAATTTGATTGCATGGTCCCATGGTCTTCGAGGTGGTAATTCATCGAAGGTTTCCTTTGTGAAGACGTCTTGGAAGTTGTGGTATTGTTTGGGGACGACTTCCTCGAAGGTCTTTTTGTATTTCTTCCCAGCTGTCTCAATGGCTATTTCGGTGGAGACATTTCTGATGTAATCTGGGTTGATCATGAAAAGGCGTTCTTCTTCTTTTTCGTCATCATCATCTTCACAAGGGATGAGACCAGGGATTTGGTCATGGGGGAAGGAGATGGATTTCATTTTCCAGTCGATTTGAGGGTTGTGTTTTTGGAGCCAGTCATATCCGAGGAATATCAGGTGTGTGCTTAATTTTGACATGGCCATTGCTATTTGTTTGGAGTGTTCTCCGATCCTCATTTTGACTATGGCGAATTCCTTTATTGAACCGGCACTGTTTATAGAACCATCTGCATTATATACAGGGATAGATATTGGTAATTGGTATGTAGCTAATCCCTTTTCTTTCACATACGATTCGTCTATGCAAGTACTGGTGCAGCCAGAATCTAGAAGGGCTGCGGCTTCGAATTGTTCTCCCGAAGGAGTTAAGACTATTACATTGATTTCGAAGGCATTGTCTGATCTTTTTTGTTGCACAAATTTTGGTTTGTGTTGTAGTTCACGTAGAGCGAATTGTGCTTCTACATCTGATAACTCCTTAAGTTGTCATATCAGTTGAGGTGACACTTCAACCATTTTAGAGTCATGGACGAAAGATTTTACATGCTTAAGAGCACGAGTTTTGTCTTTTTGGTCAATGACCTTTTTGAGCCAGTTAGTGGACCATGGATCAACTATGTTAATCCAGGTTCTGGTCTCTTTTCCTGTTTTGGGTTTCTTATCCCTTTGGATCACCGTTGAAGACGACTCAACCTCAGTCTTATCCTTTCGGATCACCATTGAAGACGACTCAGACTGGGGTTTATCCTTGGGGATCACCATTGAAGATGACTCAGATTCCTTTGCAGGTGCCTTGTTGAAAACCTTATCCACCTTTTCAGGAAGGATCGCTGTGAGAGACAACTCAGGTTTTCTTACAGATCTTTCAGGTCTTTTAAGAATTTGGATCTGTTTAGGGGGTTTCACTACACCCTGATCCTTTTTCTCGACCATAGAGTTCAGCTCATCTAGGCTTACTTTCTTTGTAATCATTTCGGCGATGATATCGCCTGGTTTGATCAAGACCATTATGTCAGATTCATTTGTGAGGCTTATGATAACCTCTTTTTTGTTTTTGGAAGTCACTATGTCCGACTTAGTGTACATTCCTTTGTCAAAGATTTCCTTTGGTGTTTGTATTTGAGCGTAAGCTCCTTTGGGGAAATCAAAGATTATTTTAGTACTGATTTGTACTGTTTTCCTTGATTGGATCTCTTTGGGTTCGGTGGATCTCAATTTATATATTTTGCTGTATTTTTCTGGGCGTCTTGCTTTCGCACCAGTTCTTTTAAACTTAGTGTTTGGGATCTCGATCTCGTCAATGGCAAGAACTTCATATTTATTGTATGTAGGTTTACATGAAGTATTGTTCGAGATATTTACATGAAGAGGAGATGATCCTGTATCTACTCTTCTTTTCCAAAATCCTTTTCGATCTTGGAGATTCCTTTGGCTAATTTGTCAGCCGTTTGGTATTTGATTTCATGACCTCTAAAGGTCATTACTCTTATCTGGCATTTTTGGATGTGATCCGAGCAAGGCCAGGGCTTGCTGCAGCATGCACATTTTCCTTCAGCATGTGCTTTTGATATGTCCATAGGGACGCCTTGTCCTGGGAAGGTTCCAGGGGTGTTTGGTCCAGGGACCGCAGGAGTGGAGGAGGTTGCTGCAGCCGGTGTGATGTAGAAGCAGGGCGAGAAGTTCAAGATGGGGTTTTTGCCCTTGTAACAGGGACTTACGTAGCCCTTGGGTCTGGGTATGAAGGATCTTGTTGGAGCCTTGGATTTAGGCACAGTCAAGCTGTGCTTTCAGTCTTTGATCTCTTCCAAGATTCTTGTGCTCCAGATGAGAGTGTTACACCATTCTTCAATGTTGGAGGAGTTGAGCAACTTGGTGTTGGTGTACTCAACAAATTCTATGACTTCGTTTCTTGCTGCTTGGCGAATGATTTGGATTAGGAACTGTCCAGCAGTTCGGATGGAGTATTGTGCCTCTGCAACGCAGTTTTGGAATCGGAGGATGAAGGCCTCCATAGATTCTTTTTCTCCTTGGTGAATCTCAGCCAAGTCCCTTTCTGCTTTCCTTCATAGGTCCGTGGGAGTGAACGTCTGCACAAGGTTTTCCTTAAAGTCCTCAAACTTTTGGTAGTTGAGGTCTTGGGTGTGATTGTCTAGGTACATGTCAGCAAAACGCCCAGCCGACTTGTCCTGCATTCTTGACAAGCAAATCATTATTTTTTGCTTGTCTGATGGTTCTTCTTTAAATCCTCCTAAGTGGAGCACCATCGAGCACCACCAGGAGATGAATTTCTTTTTGTCCCCATCAAAGGTTTCGGGGACTGGGACGAAAGATTTGCCGATGTTGGCATCGAGGGTGGAGACTTTTATTGATGATGGGAGTTTCACTATCTCTGGTAGTGAGGAGGATGATGCCACTGATGATTGTGTGGCTAAGGTGGCGGCAACAGCCTCAGCTACTATTATTCCAATTCGCTCTCTAAGAGCATTTTCTTGTTCCTCTGTTGGTGCCATTCTCGGTGAGACAGGAGGAAATGTGTCTTCCGAGGTTTGTGTTTGTGGGGAGGAAGGGTAGGATATTTTGAATGACTAAGAGGCAGCGCACAGCAGCTCAGCTCTCAGGCCTTAATCATTCAATGGAGGGGGTTTGTTCGGGTGAGAAGCCATGCACGAACGGAAGTGGTTCTATCTAACCGAGTATTTGGATGGCGGAGTTGAGAGGGAGGGAACCACATATGCCTGGCTTCAGCGGCTGTATACTCAAAGCTAGAGACGTGACAATCACTGTGATCACGTGAACAGTAGACGTTGTCGATGCGTCTTACGCTTGGCAGCCCTCACCAAGTAAGGCCCCTAGTGCTCTATGGGGAACAGCAACTTTATCCTTATTTAGATGGTGGACAACCATATATGCAAACGTGGGTCCAGTATTTTTCCGGAGTGAGCTGCGATCACTATGCTTTAGGCCCGAAGAGGGCTAGAGGGTTCTAGGAACCTTCGGCAACAATCGTTAACCTTAGTCACTAGGTGATCTCCCAAAAGGGCAGGGCCTGTGACACTGGGATGACTCTCCAAAAGTTCTTTCAAACAAGGAAGTGGCGTGTTGACCAGGGAATTACCCCATACGGTCTGAATGCAGTTGGAAGGTGGGAGGATAAGGCAGAGACGGAGCTAAGGGCTCAACGTCTAAGGCAAATTTAATAGGAGGGGTATGCCCGAAGGTGTTGGATGCAGGTTGGTACATAAGGTGAGTTTTTGCACTTTAGGGCACGGAGGTAGTCGGGGGAGCGGAGGTAGGGATGTTCCTCAAACTCCCAGAAGACTCAGACGAGGGTTGGGAAGCGAGGATGAAGCTGGCGTCGAGTGAGGCGAGCTATGTTGGGTGATGGTGGTGGTGACAATGACAAGAGTAAAGTAGTCCCAACTGAAGGTGAAAGTGGTGAGAGCGGAGGGTAGGGTGATGGAGAGGCTCGGCTCGAAGTGAGCGGCACCTTAAGGATAGGATATTCTTGGAATTTTGTCAGGGACTAGCCTCAATCACTCAAAGTGAGCTAATGAGAACTATGAATGAGAATTCCAAGAATGCAGACTACAATACATGAGTAAGGTATATATACTATTCTACATGGTCCGTGTGCATGAGGACTTGGTCCATGTGCATGAGGCAGTGTTACAACGTGTTACAGGGTATAGGGTCTGACATAAGGTCTAGACTTGTGATATACGTGATAGGATGAAAGTGTGAAAAATAGGAGTCCTGACAGTTCTCTCGATTGGTGACGACGGAACAAGACAGGGATCAGGGTGATGACTGGGCTTGGTGGCTTAAATTCAAGTGACAGCATGGAACAGGAGTGCATATCTCTATGCAGTTCCCTGATGCAGTGGCTCACATGTCAAATTTTGTCTTAGAAGTATATTGAGGATGTGGTCAAGCAATTTATTGCTGCTGAACCACACCATGGGCCAATGTGGCAGTCAGTAGCAAAGGATGATAGGTATGTGGGCAATAGCATGAAGGAGATACTAGAGTTGGTGGCAGAGACATTGCATTGAAATTTCTCTACATATTGTACTTATGCCTTGTTGATGGGATTTAATCAGTACAAGTATTGAACCTGGGGGATCTATTGAGCTCTAATGTGACTGGTGCTGGCGAGTTCCTGCCCTGTGCATGTGCAACATCAAATCGTGGGTTATGGGGAATCTTGTAAGTTGTAGAGCCTTGTTCGGGACCCCATGGTTTGATTACTGTATGTAGATTTTGTGTAGAGATTGCGTGAGCCTACATCTGCAAAAGACACTGTATGACATTACTGCTTCACCACACTTTCATATAGTGTTCTGTGAATTTCGGATTGCCTGAAATTCACCCAGCTAATTTACCCTGCTGGATTCAGACCTCAAATTCACCCATGTAAATTTGTGTAAATTAACAAGACCCCTATTTTACACTAATTAACAGTGAAATTAACCCAAAATGACCCAAAATGACAGTAAATTTCGCTACTACCAGGTTTCCCAGTCCAAGCTAGCTGGAGGGGCATTCAACACTGAAGCAACCATGTCACTGGAAAGTGTTTTTTCCTTTCCTGCTGTGCCACCAGTATCACACCACTTCTGGGGAGCATCAACATCACTGAGAATAGTGGGTCTCAACCCCTACTACTAGTCAGTGATCTAGTACTGAGGTGAGCACCTTAGTCGTTACCATGTGTTGCCAACGTTTAGGCTCCGACCCAAATCTCTGCCCTATTATCCCCTAGTCTTCCGTCACTTGAACCCCCTCCCTACTCAGTCGTCGCTTTACAATGGGAAAGTTTAGGCTCTGACCCAATCCTTCATGCCCTCAACCCACCATACTGCATCACCTGTCATTGCTTGATGCCCAAGGATCCTCGCCCCAGCAGGGGCTCTTTCCGTAGCCCTGCAGCCTCTTCTCACAGCAGCCCCACTGCATCTTCTCCTCTTGTGGATTCTGCTTTCAGTGAACTCAAGGTGCTGCTCATCCATTGGGACAAGGACTGTGCAGCTTGCACAATGTGACTCATCAAGTGGTTTAAGGAGAATTAGACAGCTTGACTTAAACTCTTCTCTGACTCAACAAAGGATGTCAAGGACTCCAACTGCAAGAAGGAGGTCTCAGGCCAGTTGAGAGGCCACTTTTATTGGGAGGCTGCCAAGGCTATATTTGCAAATGATGAAGATGGGGACGTTCGGCACTGTTCACAGGTCCGCCCAGATCTTTTCATCAAAAAGATTGACCACTGCATCAAGGAGTAAGTTGTGTTGTTGCACATGCCTTATGTATACCGTGACTGACATGTTTACAGACTATGGAAAGCCTACAATGTGGAGAATAAGAAACTCGGCCAAACTGGAGTAGGATTGACCTATGAACAGCTGTGGGATGATCCTTCAAAGACAAACATCTTGGATAAGTTATGGACCTGTGTGTTATCTCATCATGCTAACGGTTGAGTAGCTTCTATTGTTGAATCTTTTCCATGGTGGCCTGACTTGCATGGGTTCTGGCGGACCAACCCTGGATTCAACACGTCAGTGACGTCACCTGCAACCACTGATCCAGACCAAGACTTTGAGAAGGACGCGCTGGCTCTATTCAGGCTTGGTAACACAGGCAGTGGCGCAGGCTCTGCAAACGAGATGGATTCAGGACTTGATTCATTCTACTCCTCTGGTTCCCATACGGCTGCATCCCCTTTCATCCATAGCCAGCACTCCCCTTTTGCCCACGATGCTCTTTCTCTTCCTTGTGCGCCCTCACCCGCTCTCCGTCATGACGGAAGTACACATGCCACTGGTATGAGTACGACAAACTCTGGTGACACTGATGAGCTGTTCATATCGCTATTTAACATGGACATTGACAACAATTTCGACCCCTTTCTGTTTCCCCCACCATCTGCAGCCCCCTCTGACTTGGATCTCTCGTCTGCAATCCCCTGCCCCTCTGATATGACTTCCTGCTCCCTCAACACATCGTCTGCAATGCTCCTCCCCTTTTATATGTCGTCCAGGACATCCTTCCCCTCTAGCACGTTGCCTCTAGTGTTTTAAAGTCCAGTCCGGTCCGGTTTTTTTATGTTGTTTAGGGGCAACCGGACCAAAACCGGTTGCAAGCCATCCCAAAATAGTGGCAACTGCAACTGAGACCGGTGGCAACCAGTCCGCATCAGTTGCACCCGGTTGCATGACCAGTTTTAACCAGTTTTGTGCAAAACCGATCTCGCGCTCCTTAGCGTGTGACCTTTGCGCTTAGCAGTGGCTGTATCGGAGTTCGTAGAGACTCGTGGCTTCCATTTGATCAAATAATATCGTAAATCGGTTCACACGCAGCCGAGATATGACCATTTTCGTCCAAGATGTCATTTTCAAGTTCTAATCAATTGATTATAACAACTGATCGCATGGCTTCTACGCAACAGCGTCATATAATTAAATGTAGTATTCGTCCATAGCTTCGATCTGAGCTACAGATCGCAAAGATCCGTCGGTTATTGACAGAGATATGACCATTTATGTGCGAAACTATAGATCA
>JBBPSV010000221.1:0-25792 GCA_038093795.1 Retiboletus fuscus
AAATAGTATGGTAATTAGGGGGTGGCTGTACACCGGTTGCAACCAGTTGCCTGACCTCCCAAAAATCAGGCAACTGCAACTGGTCAAGTCTGAAAAATCAGGCAACTGGCAACTGCAGTCCAGTTGCAACCAGTTGTGGTCCAGTCCAGTTGCCAGTCTTTTTGCAGTTGCGCAACTGGACTTTAAAACACTACTGATGACACCTGGCTTCTCAAATGGGAGTTCAAACATGCCCAAGCAATCCTCCGAGGCTATAAGAAACTTCACCCCAAGGTCTTTTCTCCTTAGAACTCTATGCGCTGGTCTCTACATGAGCATCACCAACCAAGTCCTACCAACCTTCGAAACCTGCAGCATGTCTTACTCCCCATCCACCAAGTCTTCCCTTACTGAATCCTCCTTCGCCAATTCTGCTCTTCCTCTGCTTGAGGGAGTTGACGAATCCTCCCCACTCGCCCAGGAACTTTCAGTTCCTACCATTCATCCCCCTATGGTTCTCGCCAATGAGTGCCTTAGCACCACTGCCACCCCTGGCTGGAACACAGCACCCCTCCCTTGGCCCTCTGTCCTTGAAGAGGAAGAGAAATCCAAGACTATCCCCTCAGTCAATGTACCTTGCTTCACATACACCCTTTGGTCTGACCTGCTGTCATGCAAGTCCAGACGCCTCCTTCAAACCTGGCTCTGAGATTCCTGCCTGGCCACCTGTTACGCTTTGCTGTGGGCTAGGCACGATCTCAAAGGAGTCAAGCGGTCGGAGTGTCGGAAGCTTGGACGACGCAAAGTACCTCTAGCCGTGGTGCTACTAGAGGGCTTCCCTTGAGGTTGACTCGAAGGGTAGACAAAGACTGAGACGAGAGGATCAGATGAGGTCTGCAAGAACTCGTTGAATTGAGAAGATCAAGCTTAAGGTTACAGGTCGAGTGCTACGGTTTAAATAGACGGGCTGAGGTAATCGATTGGAAGAGAATGGAATGTAATAGAACGATGATGAGTCAGATATAGATCTTAGTGGAATGCTGAGGAACGTCGGTGAGTCAGCGTTTACAAAGCATAGAAGTTAAGAGAACATTCAAGAATGCTATGAGTAATACAAGGGTAAAAGATGTCGTCAGGCAGGGCTTGAACAGCGAGAAGACAGAGTGCAAAGCGAAGGTAAACGGCGAAAGGTAAACATAGGGTCAAGGAAGGAGTGGCATAGAGGGCGAGACAGGGAAAAACGTAACATTACCCCCCCACGAGGGTCAAGACACTGGCGCAGACACTTCATAAATCGCAAGCCCCCATTGCAGGTGAACCGGTCACATTGGCGAAGGTGGTGTCATCCCAAATGTCGTTGTCCACTCCGGAATCCAGGTCCAGAGAGTGGAAGCAGCGGCACGGGCGACTGGGGACCATGCGACGGGAGCCGCGGGAGCGGCGGGGTCCATGGTAGGAGCGATGGGGCGAGGAGGGATGTGACGAGTGTGAGGAGGTGGGAGAGGTAGAGGGTGAGGGCGGTGGAGGAGGGCGGCGCAAAGGGCACTGCTGCTGAGAGTGGCCAGGACGGAAACAATGGCATATCGGGCACTGATAGACCCCACAGTTGACACGCTGGTGACCAAGGCGGTGGCATTGGAAACAGGCCTCGTGAAACCAAGGGTGAGAGGGAGGAAGGGGGGTGTTGCCGAAGTTGCCGGTCCATCGGGCTTCTATGCATTCGACGACGTTGAGCTCCTCAGAGTTTAGTGCGGAGGAGGATGCCGAGGGAGTAGACACCGAGGCGGTGCCGAGATGAGTGTAGCGTGCAAGATCCTGGAGATATTGATCCAGGTCGTGCACGAAGTCGAGCATACTGAGCTGATAGAATGCGAGGAGGAGTTGGGTCTCTAGCTCCATTTGGATATGAGAGAGGGTGTGGTTACGGAAAGTGGCATTAGCGTCGGCGGAGGCGGAGGGGGCGCGCACTAATGCAGTGAGCCGGGCGACCTGAAGGGTGGCAAGGTAGATGGAATGGAGGGCCGACCCATAGTCAAGGTGTGCACCAATAGGGACAGCATACCTGGGGTCGCGGAGGAATCGGAGGAGGGTACGGGACTCCGCATCAGTGGGTAGATCAGGGCATACCTGATGGGCATGTTCAGGGAGATCTACGGCTTCAATGGTGCCAAGGTAGGCAGCAAGACGGACGGGGGGTTCGGCGAGCTCAGGGATGGAGATGGCAGGTCAACTTCCCCAACCCGGGGTAGCGACGCGAGAGGTGGGGGAGGAGGTATCGTCAACGATCATGGCATGAGGGTTCAGAACGGAAGGAGGCGTATAGTAGGAAGGAGAAGGAGAAACACTTGGGACGCCAGTAGACACAGAAGGAGGAGTAAGATGGCGAGACTGAGGAGTTGAATCGGGGTGAACCTCTCCATCAGAGCAGTCGGAGATGGTGAGAGAAGAGACAGAGTCAAGGACAGAATCAGAAACAGACTCAGGAGGCGGTGGACCACCGAGTCTGGAGGGTACAGGAAGAATGAGTTCTGGGACATCGGAACAGGGCATGATGTTGCAAGATGTTGTTGACAAATGGTTAAGCGGACTGAGGAGGAGGGAAATCCTTTGGGTGACGTTTTTTATAGGCGAGCAGGAGGAGTTTGGAATTTTTTAAGTTCCGCTCGGGTTCCCAGGAATCGTCTTCTGCCGAGTAGCCCTTCCAGCAGATCAGGAAGTGCCATCGGGACGGGGGTCCTTGATGGCGGAGAATTCGATCCACGAGGTACTCCTCCTCAGGGCCTACATGGTCAGGAGGGGGACGGGGGAAGTTCGGACCATGAACAAGGGTCTCCTTGGCAGGGGAGAGAAGAGAGGCGTGGAAAACGGGGTGGATCTTCCAAGTTTTGGGGAGACGCAGCCGGTAAGTGATGGGGGAGAGAACCTTAATGATTTCAAATGGTTCCTCGCGTTTCGGGAGGAACTTAGGGTCCTTCTGAAGGCGGTGGAGGTTCCTGGCCTCCAACCAGACCTTGTCCCCTAGGGCGAAAGGTTTGAAGTGTTGCCAGGTTCGAGCAGCCATGGTTGCTCTAGCAAGTTCATGGGCCGCTTTGGCCTCATCCCTAGCTTTGGTGAGCTGGGAGAGGCAGAGTTCTACTGCAGGGAGATTGGAAGGGGAGAGAATAGGAGGAAGGGGTTTTGGGTCGTATCCCATTTGGAGGAAAAACGGAGATTGGTTGGTGACGGAATGGGGGCGGTGGTTATGGGCGAATTTGGCGAAAGTCAGGAGTTCTGTCCATGAGGTAGGGTTATCCCCACAGAAGATCTGGAGATAAGTTTCTAGCTCTTGATTCGTTCGCTCGGTTTGGCCATCAGTTTGGGGATGGTAGGCAGTTGATAAGTGGAGGTCATAGTTCAAAATACATCCCATTTCTTTGGCAAATGCCAAAGTGAATTGGGGACCTCTATCAGAGATGACTCGGTCAAAGAGTCTGAAGCGTCGGTAGACCTTGTGGAAGTAGAGAGAGGCGATGTTTGCCGCAGAGGCTGATTTGGTGGTGGGGCAGAATATAGCCCCTTTGAAGGCCCGATCAACCCAAACGACTATGGAGTCCTTCCCGTCAGAGATAGGGAGGTCGGTAATCAGGTCTACCGTGATATCCTGGAAAGGATGGGATGCCGAGGTGGGAATGGGAGTTAGAGGCGGAGCACCAGGATGGGTATTAGCTTTGCATTGCTGGCAGACCGCGCATCCTTCTACGTAGTTTCGAACAAAAGACGCTAGGCCCGGCCACCAGAACTCGGCAGAGACTAGCTGGCGGGTCTTGAGATATCCGGGATGACCAGCGGATTCGTGGTCATGGCACCTTTGCAAGATTTCGTGTCTAAGATCTCCTTCAGGAGGAACATACACGCGATCTTGGTAAGTGAGTATCCCTTCTCGGTTCTGCCAATCAGAGAGCCGGGAATGGAATGCAGCAGGGATGTTTTCGTCTACTGCTTGGAGCGAAGTCAAGGCGAACGGGTCGGCGGCAGAGGCTGAGCGAATTTTTGAAGAGAGGGCGACGTCGATGACATTGACGAAGAGTGATGGGGGCAGTAAGGTCACAAGGGAGTTGTCGGAGGCATTTTTTGGGAAGTGGTCCGTGCGCCGGGAAAGGGCATCGGGACCCGCAAGTTGAGATCCGGGTACATGGATTAGCTTTAGGTCAAAATCAGCAAGGTCGAGTAACCACCGAGCTTGTCATCGGTTTAAGGTGTGGGGTTCTCGAAAGTAGGTGAGATTTTTATGATCAGTGAATACTTGGACCTGGTGGGAAGACCCTCACAAGTAATGGGACTGTTACGCGTGACCCGGGCAGGGTCGCGCATAGACCTGAGGGGAAGCCGCCTTCTAAGGCTTGGGCTATAGTAGTCCGGGTAGCGGACTACTAGAGATGAGTGGAGGCGCGAGAAGGTGAGTTCTCACGTTCTAAGGCTACATGATAGGCGGCTAGGTCAAGGGTCGGGACGGCCTTCAGGCAGGGTTCTGGTGAAGGCGTTGGATTACTAGGGTGTCTATGAATCGAGGAGGGTACGGTGATTCAGGTAGACTAAGCTAAAGTAGAGAGGACTGTGGAGCGCCTATTATATAGGGGTCAAGAGTGCGCACAGACCGGGCGTCTAAGTAAGGGAACCGGCTGTGATGTAGCTAAGTAGGGGAGATGTGCCGAATGGATGAGGGATGCACATCTCTAAAGGAAACGGTGAAGTATGACTCGGCAAATGGTTAAGAAGATGAGTCATACGCACTGCGGATCTGTCGATCAGGAAGTGTCCTGTCGATCAATGATCTCGGCTAAGCGAGAGAAGCATCGCCTTCGGTGGTAATAGAAGGGATGCACGAGGCGAGGTTCTAAGAAAGGCTAAAGCTAAGGAAAGGCGTGTGCGCCATTGTCAATGATGGGACTCGGATAGGAGATGTCCAGAGATACGTGAGTAATCCTACCGAGGGTCTGGCATAGGGTCCGGTCGAGAGGCCGGGACTCAGCTGGGGAGCCGAGGAGCTGGGACGGGTTCTGTTAGAAGAACCGGTGGACTGGGACCAAGGACGGGGGGTCCAAGGGCAGTGTGCACATTCGGGGTAAAGCCCGACAAGGTCAGTGCATGGCATGGGTGCGAGACCAGGCCGAGGAGAGGGTCCGAGGTTGGACTCGGCGGGGGAGGTTCTATGATGACGTCAGAGGACAGAGGCCGGGGTGATGCGGTATTCTGTCGGTTCATGAGTGGACTACGTCATGGGTCTAGGCGGGGAGTCTAGGGGTGGACTGTTGGAGTCCCAGGCTAAGGCTAGAGACAGGGTCTCGGAGGGATGCTCAATTGGTGATGCTCACGAAGAGACCAGCACTATGAGACTTAGGGGTTCCGGTCAGGCGGAACGGACTATGATCAAGGGGGAGCCAGGACGGGCTCGACGTGGGGACTAAGCAAGGGAATGCTTAGCGGGTTCTCGGCGGTGCGTAGGCGTGAAGTCCGGTGAGGACTATCGGTGGACTGGCTGGCCGGGTAGGTCAGGACTGGGCTAAGCGAGGGACGAGGTATGGCTGGGTAAGCCATGACTAGGACTAAGCGAAGGAAAAAGTATAGGGGCACGATAGATCGTAACAGGGACCAGGCTTTGAGTGCCCGGAGTATGGCCAAGAGTTCCCTATCGTGGATATCGTAGTTCCGCTGTGTGGAGTCGAAACTTTGAGAGAGATAAGAACAGGGGTGCCATTCGCTGTTGGGATCTGCTTGGAGGAGGATTCCTCCCGAGGCATAGAGGGAGGCGTCGGTGGCAATAGCAAAAGGGGCGGAGAGGTCCGGAACTCGGAGAACTGGTTGGGAGGCGAACTTCGCCTTAAGGAGGTCGAATGCGGATTGACATGAGTCGTTCCAGGACCAGGTAATAGACTTCTTAGTGAGGTCGATAAGGGGTCGAGCTATAGTAGAGTAGTCGGGGATGAATCGCCGGTAGAAATTGGTGAAGCCCAGGAAGGATCGAACGTCTTTTACTGAGGCTGGGGTAGGCCAATGAGCGATCCCGTCCAACTTGGTGGGGTCTATGGCGATTTCATCCGGGCGGATGATCATTCCAAGGTATTCGACCTCATCTCGGTCAAAGAAGCACTTCTCGGGTTTCAGGTGAAGGTGGAGTTCCTCCATTCGTTATAGTACTTGGTGGGTGCGTTCAGTGTGGGTCTGTAGGTCAGGGGAGAAGATGAGGAGGTCGTCCATATAGATAAACAGCCATCCCTCAGCGATGAGGTCATGGAATGAGTCGTTCATGAACCGTTGGAATGTGGGGGGAGAGTTGGTAAGTCCAAAGAACATGACGTTCGGCTCGAACAATCCTCGGTGTGTGATAAAGGCAGCCTTCCACTGGTCGCCTTCTTTGATGCGGACATTGTTATAGCCCCACCGAACGTCCATCTTGGTGAATACCTTAGCCCCCCGAATTCGATCCATGAAATCCTGAAGAAGAGGGAGAGGATATGCGTCTCGGATGGTCTGTTCATTCAGGTGTCGGTAATCCTGACAAGGCCGTAACCCGGGCTTCTGCCCAGGTTGGGCCTTCTTTTTGACAAAGAAGAAAGGGGAAGCTTGCGGAGATTTCGAGGGGGAAATTTTGCCGGAGGCCAGGTTTTCGTTGATGAACTTGTTGGTCGCCTGCCGTTCGTCGGCTGAAAGAGGGTAGATCTTAGCGATACGAGGAATGAAGTCCTCTTTGAGGTTGATGGCGTGGTCATAGGGTCTGGACGGGGGAAGGACGTTCGCTGCCTCTTCGGCAAAGACCTCTTTGTATCTAGTATATTCTTCCGGGAGGGGGGAAGCGACCAGCGTGTCAGGGGAGAGGGCTAGGCTGGATGTGATAGAGAGGCGAGAAATTACCGGGGCCGGGATGAACCGTGATCCGCAACGAATGATTCGATTGATAGTGTATTGATCGTGGGCATGGGTGAGGAAGTTGCATTCATCCTCCCATCCATTGTAAGCATACAGGCATTCATCCTGGACAGAGTTGATGAAAACGTGGCGTGGTGGAGGTTGAGGAGGAACAAAGAGTTTTTCTTGTCGTAGGTAGGCTCCCTGATGGAGGGAGAAGAGGAGTTTAGACTCATCGGTCGTCTTGGCAATCTGAAGGGTCCTTTTCGTCCAGTCGATGGTTGGGTTGGCCTTCCGCAGCCACGGGAGTCCAAGGAATAAGTTATCCTTGTTTAAATGCATGACATGGCAGGTGACCTGGTGAACGAGGCCCTCAGTGGAAACAAAGAGGTTGGCGATATATCGGATTGCCCCTTTGGTGTTAATGGTTCCGTCGGCATTCTTGGCATAGACCGGATGGTCGAGCTTGGTCAGAGGGATCTTGTGTTTCTTAGCGAATCCCCAATCGATACAGCAGACATCTGCTCCACTGTCGATTAAGGCCCGGGTTTCAACGGTTTGCAAGGTGTGCGAGGGGATAATAACTTGTACTGGGATTTGCATGGAGTTCATAGTAGAAGTTACAGATACCGAAGCACTAGGGGACGTAGACGTTGTAGCAGGTCCCTGCTTTAAAAACCCTGGGAAAAGGAAACCCTTCTAACCGCAGCTCCGTCCTCGTCTTCGTCGGCATCGTCCGGGATTTCCTCCAACTTAGGAATGTCAGAGGTAGCGACTGCTTTGACCACCGGTTTCTTTCCCTTGGAGAATCTAGGACAGTTGGTGGAAAGGTGACCCCCCTCTCGACAGTGGAAGCAGAGATTATTTTCGACGCATCGCTTTCGTTCAGCAGGAGTAAGTTTGGGAATAGTGGTGCATACAGCATCGACGTCCATAGCGTCAGGGTCGGGGGGAACGGTTTTTGGGGTAGAATGGAATCCGTGGAAGACCTTCCCGCTTCCTCGCTTTGCTAGGTCTCTTGCTCGTTCTTTCATGGCGGCGAAGTGGGCGGCCTTGGTATACCAATCCTCAATCTTGTCGGGGGGAGTCTCCATACTCTGGATCTTCCACATGAGGGGCTCTGGGATTCCAATGGCGTAGTAGCTGATAAGGACGTTGGCATCGGTGACTTTGGAGATAGCGACATGGTTTTGGAAACGAGCGGTGTATTTGGTGAGGGAAGGGGAGTAATCTCCGTGCTTGTTTTTGACCATCATGGTCGTAGCGAGCCAGTGAAGGCTGGAGGCGATGGTGTCCTTTCAGACGAAGGACTTAGAGAAGGAATCGCAGAAGTCAGCGAAGGTTCCAAGGTTAAGCGTGGCTTGAGCGAGGATCTTTTGTTGGTAGGTGGCGGCCCAGACTTTGGCTGACCCCTTCTTCATGAATGACAAAGCGTAGGCCACCTTCTTGGCATCCGTGTCATAGACTTCGGAGTTAACTGCAAGGTAGAAGGTGATGGTTCCGAGCCAGTCTTCTGCTTTGGCAAAGGATCCATCGAAGTCCTCAGGGGTCCCGAGACAAAGTTCGGTGGATTTGGTCGTTGCTGCGGCGGGCATGGCGGATCGTGGGGGAGGGGTCGGGGGTGGGTAGGAGAGAGGAAATCCTCCGAATGGTGGAGGGTTGCAAGCTCGAGGGGTTGGCGAGGGCGGAGTGGGTTCCCTAGGGATGGTGAGTCCGGAGGAGAATTGGTGTCGAAGGGTGAGCTCTTCTTTGGGTCCGAAGAGAGTATCAAGGTCTAAGTCCGGGTTGGTGTCCGGGGATGATGCAGTGTCTTGAGGGGCTTCCGACTCAGATAGGTCGGTGGGCAGGGGTTCTCGTGGTTTAGACCAGCGAGGATCGATGGTGGGTCATTGGGACGCAATGGTGGTTCAAGGATTCGAGGGATCTGCTCACGGAGAGCACGCTCGAGAATCAGGGGTATTGGAGCTACGACAGAGGTAGTCCACACGAGATAGAAGCTTGATCTTTTGTTATGCTTTGCCGTAGGCTAGGCGCGATCTCAAAGGAGTCAAGTGGACGGAGTGTCGGAAGCTTGGACGACGCAAAGTACCTCTAGCCGTGGTGCTACTAGAGGGCTTCCCTTGAGGTGGACTCGTAGGGTGGATGAAGGCTGAGATGAGAGGGTCAGACGAAGTCTGCAAGAACTTGTTGAATTGAGAAGATCAAGCTTAGTGTTACAGGTCGAGTGCTATGGTTTAAATAGATGAGCCGTGGTAACTGAATGGAACAGGGTGGAATGTAATAGAACGAAGATGAGTCAGGCATAGAACTCGATAGAACGCAGAGGAACATTGGTGAGTCAGCGTTTACAAAGCATGGAAATCGAAAGAACGTTCAAGAACGTTATGAGTAATACAAAGACAAAAGATGTCGTCAGGCGGGGTTTGAACAGCGAGACGACAGAGTGTGAGGTGAGAGGTAAGCATAAGGTCAAGAAAGTGTAGTAGAAAGGGAAAAACATAACAGACCCTATCAAGCTTGACAGAATCACTTCTTGGCCAGCTCCGACCTTGGTCAAGGAAGTCCAGTCTTTCCTTGGATTTGCCAATTACTATTGACAATTCATTCCGGACTACTCCACCATTGCTTGCCCCCTCATTGACCTCACCAAGAAAACCCAACCTTGGCAATGGAATCACTCGCAGGAAGCTGCGTTCCTTCATCTAAAGGAACTCTTCCTGTCTCAGCCCGTATTCCAACTCCCAGACCCTGCTGCACCTTTTGCCATCTTGACCAACACCTCAGGTGTGGCCACCGGTGGTATCCTTTTACAGACCGACGAAAATGGTGCCTGGCACCCTTGCTCATATCTTTCCCAGTCGTTCTCCCCTGCAGAATGAAACTATGACATTCACGACCGCGAACTTCTCGCGATCATTCATGCTTTGAAATCCTGGTGCCATCTCCTACATGGCTCTCCTACCCCGATCCAGGTCTTCATGGATCACAAGAATCTCACATATTTCCAGGCCCCACAGAACCTCAACCGCAGACAAGCCCGCTGGTTACTCAACCTTGTGGACTTTGATTACAAGATGATCCACGTCCCTGGATCCCTTCTTGCTGGCCCGGATGCCCTTTCCTGCTGCCCAGATTTCCTTGCTCACACACCGGACAACACCCAGACTGTCCTCCTACCAGACTCCATCTTTGTCTGGTTCATTGATTCCACCCTCCAAATCACATTAAGACTATGTCTAAAGACGATCCCCTCTTCCTTCAGACACTTCAAGCCTTTGATGGCTCTACTCCCACTGCCTTCCACTCCCACCTCAGCGATTGGCAACTCCACGAAGGCGTTTTGACCTACAAAGGTTGCATCTATGTATATCCCACCTGTCGCCGGACTATATAAGTCCATTCTCCAACAGTGTCACAACCATGAATCTGCTGGCCACCCTGGTTTTCTCAAGACTCGACAGCTCGTTGCGAGCGAGTTCTGGTGGCCTGGTTTGGCCCAGTACGTTCACAAGTATGTCAAGGGCTGTGCTCCTTGCCAGCAGCACAAGGTCAACACCCATCCCACGACCCCTCCACTCACCCCCAACAAGTCCACTGCCACCCACCCCTTTCAACAGATCTCATGCAACATGATCACGGATCTCCCCAAGTCCAATGGTTTCATGGCTGTAATAGTCTGGGCCGACTTCGCATCTTCGAAGGGGGCTATTTTCCGCCCTACCACTAAGACCACCACTGCGGAGGACATCGCTGTCCTCTATTTTAAGAAGGTTTACCGCAGATTTGGCCTCTATGAGAAGATCATCTCTGATCGAGGCCCCCAGTTTGCTTCTCGCTTCGCAAAAGAACTCAGTAGGCTTCTCAGATGTTCCCTTGCGTTATCCACTGCATATCACCCCCAGACTGATGGGGAAACTGAGTGGATCAATCAGGAACTCGAAACCTACATGCGGATCTTTGCAGGGAACAACCCTACCACGTGGGCTGATCGGTTGATCTACACCGAATTTGCTCACAATCACCACCCCCATTCCGTCACCGGTAAATCTCTGTTTTACCTAATGATGGGATATGAACCCACTCCGGTCCCCACTGTCCTCCCACTCACAGATCTTCCTGCCATGGAGGACCACATCAAAGAGCTCACCATCGCTCGCCAAGAAGCCCTTGCTGCATACAAACTAGCTAGGCAAGTCATGGCTTCTCAAAACAAGAAGAATTTCACTCCGTTTGAGAAAGGGGATCAAGTCTGGCTCAAGGCCAGAAATCTGAAATGAAACCTGACTCACCCAAAATTCGCCCCGAAACATGAAGGGCCTTTTACCATTACCAAGGTATTGTTCCCGATCACATACCAACTCCACCTCCCCAAGACATGGAAAATACATCTGGTCTTTCATGCATCACTCCTCACTCCCTACAAGGAGAACTCTGTGCACGGCCCCAACTTCCCATCACCCCCACCTGATCTTATCGATGGAGAAGAACAATATGAGATTGAAAAGATCGTATGACACCAGGGCTCCGTCGCCAACTGTCAGTTCCTTGTCCGCTGGCATGGCTTCACAGCTGCCGATGACACCTGGCTCCCCGAACAGGAGTTTAAACATGTACAAGCAGTCCTCTGGAGCTATAAGAAGCTTCACCCCAAAATCTTTCCTCCTTAGAACTCTACACGCTGGTCTCTACATGAGCATCACCAACCAAGTCCTACCGACCTTTGATACTTAGCCAACATGTCTTACTCCCCATCCACCGAGTCCTCTCTTACTGAGTCATCCTTCACTGACTCTGCTCTCACTCCACTTGAGGGAGTTGATGAATCCTCCCCTCTCGCCCAGGAACTCTCCATCTCTACCATTCACCCCCCTACGGTTCTCGCCAACGAGTGCCCCAGCAACACCACCACTCCTGGTTGGAACACATCTCCCCTCCCTTGGCCCTCTATCCTCGATGAGGAAGAGAAACCCAAGACCATTCTCTCCATCAATGTACCCCGTTTCGTGTACCCCCTTCGGTCTGACCTGCTGTCATGTGAGTCCGGACGTCTCCTTCAGACCCACCTCTGTGACTTCTGCCTTGCAGCTACCATGCAGGCACACTTAGACGTAGATTCCCCTCTCAAATCACTGTATTTAGCTTTTTTACAGGTCTTGCATCTCGACCCCATCACCTCATTCACCTCCGCAAATGCCCAGTCGGAGTTTTTCTCCTTGCAGCTCCGCCTTGTAGCCCACCGTATTTGGTCATATCTCCTATCGGCCATGCACCAGCTCGACATGCTGGACTTTGTCACTGACATTAAACACTATTCTCAGGATCTTGCAAAGGCTGGTCTCTCCCTTCCCCCTGTTTGACCCCCTCTCCCTCTCGAAACCATCCTAGTCCCTGTTACGCTTGGCCCGGGTAGGGTCGAGCGTAGACTCAAGGGGATGTTCTAAGACTGAGGAACACCAGCGTTCTAGACGCTACGGTGTGACGAAGACCTTCGGGCGAGGTATCTGCTCACGAAGAGCACGCTCAGCGTCGAAGGATACGAGGAGTCCGAAGAGGACGAGTCTTATCCCGGTCTTGGAAGATCGAGTGTAGGAGTTATCTCAAGAGTATGATTGAGTAGCTCTAGCTTAGGGAATACAAGCGTAGAGACTACGGTTTATATACTCAGACCATGGAAGACGATGGAATCCTATGGAACGAGCGGGTGAACTAGGAATGAAAAGAGATGTGACTCAGGGAAGCGTAGAGACTCGGGATGAGTCGAAACGAGTCACATCCGCTGCGGATCTGTTGATCAATGTCGATCAGAAGCAGCTGTTGATCAAAGATTATCATGAAACAAAGGGATGGTCAGAACGACCCGAAGCGACAATGACAGCGGGGTCATTAGTCGGAAATGAAGAGTATGATGCGGTCCGTGGGATAACTACCTACGTGTCGCGCGTTATGGGCCTGGGTAGTGCCAGGTGAGGTGGATAGCGATCTGCTGAGACTAAGCTAAGCAAGGAAAAGAAAAGAAATAAACGGAGCCAGGTCAAGTCGTAATATTACCCCCCTCTTATGCTCCTCAATGCCACTTGAGGAACTTCATAAGTTGATGTAGCCCCCGTTGGGGGAACCGGTGACGTTGGCGTAGGCCGTGTCGTCCCACACGTCATCCGTAAAATTGAGCTCCGGCTCATCCTGAATCCGGGACGCGAGCGGGCGAGGTCGCGGGCGGTGTGACCGTCGCGACGAGCGAGAGGAACTAGAGGAATGGGATGAGGACGAGGATGGGGTGGCGGGACGGGGGCGACGACGGAGGGGGCACTGGTTCTGAATATGCCCTGGGCGCATGCAGAGGCAAAACGGGCACTTGTACTCTGGGCAATCAATGCGCCAGTGTCCAAGGTGGTGACAATGAAAGCAGGACGCGTTGTACATGGGGTGGTCAGGTGTGAGGCTGATCTCACCTTCGTTCATGAGGTGAACCCTTTCGAGACGATCAATAAGATTGACCTCGCTGGGGGACAAGGGGGAGGACGACACAGACGGCGTCGGAGCGATAGGCTCAATGGGTGAGGGGACAAGGATGGACTCGATGGGAAGCGAGGGTCGAACGGGGGGAGCAGGGAGACCAGCCTTGGCGAGGTCCTGGGAATATCGTTCAATGTCAGCGACGAAGTCCAGCATGTCTAGCTGGTGCATGGCCGAGAGGAGGTAGGAGCGGATGCGGCGGGCTACAAGGCAGAGCTGTGTGGAGAAGAACTCCGACTGGGCATTGGCTGAGGTGAAAGAGGCTATGGGGTCGAGACGCGAGACCTGTAAAAATGCTAAGTACAAAGATTCGAGGGGAGAATCTACATCTAAGTGCGCCTGCATAGTAGCGGCGAGGTGGGAGTCACGAAGGCGGGTCTGGAGGAGACGTCTGGACTCGCATGACAGCGGGTTGGACCGAAGAGTGTATGCGAAACGGGGTATGTTGACGGAGAGAATGGTCTTGGGTTTCTCTTCCTCATCGAGGACAGAGGGCCAAGGGAGGGGCGTGGTGTTCCACCCTGGGGTAGCGGAATTGCTGGGACAGTCGTCGGCAAGGACCATAGGGGGATGAATGGTAGGAACGGAGAGTTCCTGGGCAAGGGGTGAGGAGTCGTCAACTCCCTCGAGTGATGGAAGAGTGGAGTCGGCGAAGGACGATGCAGTGAGAGAAGACTCGGTGAATGGAGAGTAAGACATGTTGTAAAAGATTCGAAGGTCGATAGAACTCGGTTGGTGATGCTCACTTAGAGACCAGCACGTAGAGTTCTAAGGGGGGAAGACCTTGGGGTGAAGCTTCTTATAGCTTCGAAGGACTGCTTGTGCATGTTTAAACTCTCGTTCGGGAAGCCAGGTATCGTCGGCGGCGGTGAAGCCGTGCCAGCGGACTAGGAACTGTCGATTGACAGCAGAGCCCCGGTGTCGTACGATCTTTTCAATTTCGTACTGCTCTTCTCCATTGATAAGATCAGGTGGGGGCGATGGGAAGTTGGGGCCGTGTACCGAGTTTTCCTTGTAGGGTGTGAGGAGTGATGCATGGAAGACCGGGTGTATTTTCCATGTCTTGGGGAGGCGGAGCTGATACGTGATCGGAGACAGTACCTTGGTGATGGTAAAGGGTCCTTCACGTTTCGGGGCAAATTTCGGGTGAGTCAGGTTGCGTTTCAAATTTCTGGCTTCGAGCCAGACTTGATCACCTTTCTCGAACGGGGTGAAATTCTTCTTATTTCGAGAAGCCATGACTTGCCTAGCTAGCTCATGCGCGGCAAGGGCTTCTTGGCGGGCGGCAGTGAGTTCCCTGATGTGATCTTCCACGGTGGGAAGGTCCGTGAGTGGGAGGACGGTGGGGACCGGAGTAGGTTCATACCCCATCATTAGGTAAAACGGGGATTTACCGGTGACGGAATGAGGGCGGTGATTGTGGGCAAATTCGGCGTGAATCAGCCAATCAGCCCACGTGGTGGGGTTATTCCCCGCAAAGATCCGCATGTAAGTCTCGAGTTCCTGATTGATCCACTCGGTTTCCCCATCAGTCTGGGGGTGATACGCAGTGGATAACGCAAGGGAACATCCAAGAAGCCTACTGAGTTCTTTTGCAAAGCGAGAAGCAAATTGAGGGCCTCGATCTGAGATGATCTTCTCATAGAGACCAAATCTGGGGTAAACCTTCTTAAAATAGAGGACAGCAACATCCTCTGCTGTGGCAGTTTTGGTAGTAGGGCAGAAAACAGCCCCCTTCGAAGATACGAAGTCGGCCCAGACTATTACAGCCGTGAAACCGTTGGATTCAGGGAGATCCGTGATCATATCACAGGAAATCTGTTGAAAGGGGCGAGTGGCGGTGGACGTGTTGGGGGTGAGTGGAGGGGTCGTGGGGTGGGTGTTGACCTTGTGCTGTTGGCAAAGGGCACAGCCCTCGACATACTTGCAAACGTACTGGGCCAAACCAGGCCACCAGAACTCGCTCGCAACGAGCTGTCGAGTCTTAAGGAAACCTGGGTGGCCGGCGGACTCGTGGTCGTGACAGTGCTGGAGAATGGACTTACGCAGTCCGGCGATGGGGGGAATGTACACGCGACCCTGATAGGTCAACACGCCTTCGTGGAGCTGCCAGTCGCTAAGGCGGGAGCGAAAGGCAGTAGGGATAGAGCCATCGAAGGCTTGGAGCGTCTGGAGAAACAGGGGGTCGTCTTTCAACGTGGTCTTAATGTGATCTTGGAGGGCAGAGTCAATGAGGCAGACGAAGATGGAGTCCGGGAGGAGGACGGTCTGAGTGTTGTCTGGCGCATGGGCAAGGAAGTCTGGGCGACGTGACAGGGCGTCGGGACCCACGAGAAGGGATCCGGGAACGTGGATCATCTTGTAGTTGAAGTCCGCGAGGTCGAGCAGCCAGTGGGCTTGTCGACGATTGAGATTCTGGGGGGCTCGGAAGTACATGAGGTTCTTGTGGTCAGTGAAGACCTGAATCGGTGAACATGAGCCGTGGAGGAGGTGACGCCAGGATTTCAAGGCGCGAATGATGGCGAGAAGTTCGCGATCATGGATGTTGTAGTTGCGTTCGGCAGGGGAGAACGACTGGGAGAGGTACGAGCAAGGGTGCCAGGCACCATTCTCGTCGGTCTGTAAAAGAATACCACCTGTGGCCATGCCAGAGGCGTCGGTCGCAATGGCGAAGGGTGCACTGGGGTCAGGGAGGTGGAGTACGGGTTTAGAGAGGAAGAGTTCCTTGAGACAAAGGAATGTGGCTTCCTGTGGTGCACCCCAGTGCCAAGGCTGGGTTTTCTTCGTGAGGTCTATGAGAGGCTGAGCGATGGTGGAGTAGTCCGGGATGAATTGCCTATAGTAGTTGGCAAATCCGAGGAAAGACCAGACTTCTTTGACGGAGGTCGGGGCGGGCCAGGAGGTGATTCTGTCAAGTTTGACAGGATCCATGGCGAGTTTTCCAGGGGAAAGGATCATTCCGAGATAGTCTACTTGTTCCGTGGCAAAGGAACACTTGGACAAGCGGAGGTGGAGGTCGAGCTCTTCCATCCGTTGAAGGACTCTCTTAGTCCGTTCAGTATGGAGTTGTTTGTCGGGGGAAAAGATAAGGAGGTCGTCCATGTAGATGACGAGCCATCCTTCGGAGATCATGTCTCTGAACGAGTCGTTCATGAAACGTTGGAACGTAGCTGGGGAGTTAGTCATGCCGAAGAACATGACCATGGGTTCGAAGAGGCCCTTGTGAGTAAGGAAGGCGCCTTTCCATTGGTGTCCTTCTTTAATCCGGACATTGTTGTAACCCCATCGGACATCAAACTTGGTGAAGACCTTCGCGTCTTGCACTTTGTTGATGAGATCGTTGATCCGGGGTAGGGGATACGCGTCTCGGATGGTCTGGTCGTTGAGTTTCCGGTAGTCCATGCAGGGCTGGAGTTTTGGGTTACCATTGGGGTCAAGTTCTTTCTTCTGGACGAAGAAGAACGGGGATGCTTGTGGGGAGTTCGAGGGGCGGATAGCACTGGATTGGAGATTCTCTTCTAGGAAGGCTTCTGTGGCGTCATGCTCCCACGGGGATAGCAGGTATAGCTTGCCGATCTTGGGTTCGAAGCCTTCCTTAAGGTTAATCTCGTGGTCGTAAGTCCGTTCCGGTGGGAGTTGTCCGATTGGTCGTTCTTCAAACACCTTTCGGAATTGCTCATACTCCGCTGGGAGGGTGACCTCAGGTTTCTTGTTGAACTCCGCTTGTGTGAGCTGCATGGCGGAGGTGATCTTGGCGATAACCGGAGAGCCTAAGGGGTAGAACCGTGATCCACACCGTTGGATCCGGCCTATGCGATAGTGGTCATGAGCTCTCTGACAGAACTCACTCTCTGATTCTTCATCAAGATATTCGTAGAGTCGGGCATGGTCAACACAGTTGACTTTAACTTGGCATGGGGGAGTCCAGTCGAAGCTGGGTCTCTTGAATCGATCGCTATACTCAGAGGTAGCGACGTTGTGTTCCTGGAAAAGAACCTTGGATTGGTCGCAGGATTCAGGGATGTCGATTGTCTGCTTGAACCAGTCGATCTTTGGGTTGGTGGAGCGCAGCCAGGGGAGTCCAAGGATGACATTCTCGCTTCCACAGGACATGACGTGGAAGAGAACTTTCTGAGTGATTTCTCCGGTGTTGGCATAGAGGGTACAGGTGAACCGAATGGCTCCGTGGGAGTTACTAGATTGGTTGACGTTCCGAACTGGGATGGGTTTCGGTAGTCGAGTGATGGGGAGTTTGTGCTTTCACACAAAGTCCCAGTCGATGCATGAGATGTCGGCGCCGCTGTTGATCAGGGCGCGGGTGTCAACGGCTTTGAGGGAGTGCACCGGTACAATGAGTTGAACTGGGATCTGCATGGATTTGCGCGTCTCAGATACTAGTACATTGGCACATCTAGGAGGAGTCCGCGTTGACGGGGTCCTCCATTCTAAAAATCCTTGCGGGAGAAGGAGATCCTAGCTACTGACTCGACTTCGTCATCATCCTCGCAGTCAGCTAGCTCAGGGATGTCATCCTTCTTCACCTTACAGGTCTTCTTGGGGGTCTTGGTCGAATCGTAGGTCTTGCACTCCTTTGCCATATGGCCGGTCTGGCGGCATCGGAGGCAATGGCCTTCCTTGAAGCACTTCTGCCTTTTGGCTTCAGTGAGCTTGGGGGGAAGACGAACCGCGTCAATGTCCATGGCGTCGGGGTCCTTGTCTTCTTTCTTGGCGTGAGTTGGTACGTAAGAAATACTGGGTTTCTTGTGTTGCTGAGCGATCCCACGGGCTCGTCGGCGGTGGGAGTCAAAGAGAGCCGCCTTCTTGTACCAGTCGGCGACTTTAGTAGGGGGGTTCTCCATTCGGAGAACATCAAACATCAGATCTTCGGGTATACCCACAGAGTAATAGGAAACTAGGACCGAATCATCGGTTACTCCTGCGACGGATACCTTGGATCTAAACTGGGCGGTGTAATTAGCCAAAGAAGGTGAGAACTCGCCCTTCTTTCCTGGGATCATTCGCTTGGTAGCAAGCCAAGTGAGCGCGTTGGTAACCAATTCTGAATGGGAGAAAACTCCTTCAAATTCGTCAATGAAGGCAGACCACTTTCCGAGAGAGAAGCCTCCGCCTGAGATCTTGGTTTCTCTGAAGGTATCAGCCCATGTGGATGCCGTACCTTTCTTCATGAAAGAGAGTGCGTAGGCGATTCGCCTCGCATCGTCGTTGTATATCTCTGCATTGATGGATAGGTACAATTGTACCGAGCGCAGCCAAGGCTTTGCTTTCATGAGGTTTCCATCAAAGTCCTCGGGGACTCCGAGGCAGATTTCTGTGGGTTTGGTTCCCATGGTGGGAGTCTGGGGCTGGGTGGCAGGAGGTGCCGTGGCTGGGAATATATGACCGCTTTGAGCGATCGGGGTTGGTGACGGTGGGGTGGGGCTGCGAGGGATGACTGCTCCAGCTGAAAGCTGGTGAGACAGTAGTCTAGAGAGTTCTTGGGATTCTGCTTCCGCGGAGGGAGAGCGTAGCTCGAGGTTGAGGTCGGGGTTATCAGAGCCTTCAGTGGAGACTTCCGAGTTCGATGATTCTGAGGATTCAGCGGCTTGCTGTTCTGTGGCTCTCCACAAGGTGGAGATCGGTGGCGGTCGGGCTGAGGAGGAGGGCCTACTCGATGGTAGCCGCGACGTGGTAAGCTAGAGCTTTTGTTACGCTTGGCCCGGGTAGGGTCGAGCGTAGACTCAAGGGGATGTTCTAAGACTGAGGAACACCAGTGTTCTAGACGCTATGGTGTGACGAAGACCTTCGGGCGAGGTATCTGCTCACGAAGAGCATGCTCAGCGTCGAAGGATATGAGGAGTCCAAAGAGGACGAGTCTTATCCCGGTCTTGGAAGATTGAGCGTAGGAGTTATCTCAAGAGTATGATTGAGTAGCTCTAGCTTAGGGAATACAAGCGTAGAGACTACGGTTTATATACTCAGACCATGGAAGACGATGGAATCCTATGGAACGAGCGGGTGAACTAGGAATGAAAAGAGATGTGACTCGGGGAAGCGTAGAGACTCGGGATGAGTCGAAACGAGTCACATCCGCTGCGGATCTGTCGATCAATGTCGATCAGAAGCAGCTGTTGATCAAAGATTATCATGAAACAAAGGGATGGTCAGAACGACCCGAAGCGACAATGACAGTGGGGTCATTAGTTGGAAATGAAGAGTATGATGCGGTCCGTGGGATAACTACCTACGTGTCGCGCGTTATGGGCCTGGGTAGCGCCAGGCGAGGTGGATAGCGATCCGCTGAGACTAAGCTAAGCAAGGAAAAGAAAAGAAATAAACAGAGCCAGGTCAAGTCATAACAGTCCCCTCACCCACTGAGCTGGTTGCTCCGACACCGTCTGCGTCATCCTCTCCCTTATCCCCCAGCGAGGTTAACCTCATCGATCAACTCAAGAGGGTTCATCTCATGAACAAAGGTGAGATCAGCCTTACCCCCGATCACCCCATGTACAACACATCCTGTTTCCATTGTCACTGTCTTGGCCACTGGCACATTGACTGCCCCGAGTATAAGTGTCCCTTTTGTCTTTGCATGTGCCCTGGACACATCCAGAACCAGTGTCCCCTCCACCGTCATCCCCACCCCGCTACTCCATCCTCATCCTCATCTCATTCTTCCAGCTCCTCTCGTTCTTCGAGACGGTCACACCATCCACAACCTCACCTGCTCACGTCCTGCATCCAAGACGAGCCAGAACCTGACTTTATAGATGATGTGTGGGATGACACGGCCTACGCCAACATCACTGGTTCCCCCAATGGGGGCTACATCAACCTTTAGGACTCCTCAAGTGGCATTGAGGAGCATAAGAGGGGGGTAGTGTTATGACTTGACCTGGCCCGTTTATTTCTTTTTCTTCTTTTTCTTAGCTTAGTCTCAGCAGATCGCTATCCGCCTCATCTGGCATTACCCAGACTCCGTTCTCATGGCACATAGGTCTTTATCTCATGGACCACATCGTACATTTCATTTCCGACTAATGACTCTGCTGTCATTGTCGCTTCAGGTCGCTCCGACCACTTCTCTGTTTCATGATAATTGTTGATCGATAGCTGCTTCTGATCAACATTGATCAACAGATCCGCAGCAGATATGACTCACTTTGACTCCTCCCGAGTCCTTACGATTCCCCAAGTCATATCTCTCTTAGTTTCTCGTTCTCCCACTCATTCCATAGACTTCCATGGCCTTCTATGGCTCGACTATATAAACAGTAGTCTTTACACTTGTACTCCTTAAGCTAGAGCTACTCAATCATACCTTTGAGATAACTCCTACACTCGATCTCCCAAAACTGGGATAAGACTTGTCCCCTTCAGACTCATCATATCCTTCGATGCTGAGCATGCTCTTCATGAGCAGATACCTCGCCCAAAGCCCCTAGTCGTACCATAGCGTCAAGAACGCTGGTACTCCTTAGTCCCAGACCTCACTCTTGAGTCTACGCTTGACCCTACCTGGGCCAAGCATAACACAAGGTATGAGTTGAGGAATGAGTACGATAGATCAGTGTTATACCATGGGTATCAGATGCAAGTCTGAATATGATAACAAACGAGTCCACAGTGATAATCACTGATCCTGCAACAGCTAGGATAGGATATCCACTGATCGCTGCTGTGAAAATGAAGAACAGTGCGATGCACCAGATGCTACCAAGAATAACCTCACTCTCACTGTGCAAGCTTGGAACAGACATCGAACGATGGTAAGTTACAAGCCTGCAGGGCTCATAACCTATGGAAATACCACAGGTAATTCCACATGTGCAGCTGAGGGCAATGAAGGAAAAGAGTGGGCCTAAAGTGGGAGATACTCACTTCTAGGAGAGTGAGTTGTTGTAAAGCATATAGTGAAGTCTTGAATAGCTGACTGGGGTTCCAAGTAGGAATAAGACTTATATTATGAGAGTGGAGACATGTCCTACTTATAGGATATCGTGTCTGTATGTATGTATGTACGTCTCTATTGTAATAGGTAAGTCCATGGAACATTAGAGAATATCATGGAACATATGTGTAATACATTTGTAATGTATTGGAAATAGTCTTGGTATTATCAAGACATTCCTCAGTCAGCTGTCGTCCTATTGGACGATAAGATATCTGTTATCTATGATGTCATATATGATGAGTAATAGAGATAGCATAATGGCCTCTGTCCAGGCCCACCTAGAATCATGGTAGTTGATAAGAAAGATATGATATGAATACCATGATTCCCGATACTTACCAATTGTGAGAAAGGGCCTGATATGCAATGCTGCTGCATTCAATGTTGTGTCCTTGAAATTGGCCCCATCCCCAGCTTCAGAGCAATGCTCCAGAAGGAAATTCACCAAGGCATCTATTTCTGGTTTGGTCCACTGTACTTTCTTGGCTGGCTGTGCATCTTGGGACATGATATGGACAGTCATATGGGCAATGCCAATCAAAGATATAATATGGTTACAAGCAAGCTGATAATTTTTGTCAGCATATTCAAGGTAGGAAGTAGGGAACAATTTGATCATATTACAGGTGGGGTATGGGGGCAAAGAAGGTTTGTGATATTTCAATCTCCCCACCAATTCCGGAAGACAATGCCACACTTTGGGCCACTAATCAAATAAAAACAAACTGTGAAAGCTATCAACAAATGTGCTCCCAAACAAGCTCTTAGAGCTCGGACGGGAGGTGAACCTGGTGCAAAGTTTTTACAAAAACCCAAGGTTGTATAAGCTTCCCACTTCTGGAAGTTGAAATGGAGCCTCAACCTTCAATACCATCCATACAATATCAAACCTTATCTAAACCACTAGAATGCTTGACGATAACGAGGAAAGCGACACTTAGCACGATTCTGGGTTCCAAGATGATACTGAAGAGGATACTAACAATCTGCTTCATATTCTACTCCTTCAGAACCAGCAAATGAGCCAGATGATGATGAAAGCTATCCTTCTTGTCACCCAGGTGATCACAGCAGCTACTGAAAATGCACAGCATATTCCTTATCATACATCCATCTTAACAGGGCCGATGTGGGTCCTAGAACTCATCAATGGTCATCCCGATCAAATCCGCAATGAATTAGGTGTCCGGAAGCATGTGTTCAAGCACCTCGTTGATGAGCTCTCGTCTCAAGGATATGAACATTCCAAACATGTCTCGCTCGAGGAGCAGCTCAGCATATTCCTATACACTTGTGTAACTGGCCTCTCATGCAGGCATGTCGGGAAGCGTTTTCAGTGGTCAAACAGCACCATCTCCAAGTATTCATTTTTCCCCCTCATTTTCCCAAAGGGACTTATGACCGCCTACTAGATACTTCCACAGGATGCTGGTAGCATTCTCGTCACCTGGGATATATACCAAATATGTCCAATTACCATGTGCAGACAACCCAACACCCTCTCACATCGCTGATGATCCCACTGTATTCCCCTTTTTCAGAGATGCTATGGGTGCAATCGACGGAACGCATATCGCATATACTCCCTCAGCAGCCAAAAGGGATGCAACTCGCAACCGAAAGGGGTTCCACTCACAAAATTGCCTTGTTTGCTATAACTTCAACCTCAAATTCATGTATGTCCTTAGCGGGTGGGAGGGATCCGTGGCCGACACATCGGTCTACCATGACGCTCGTACAACTAACTTCACAATCCCAACTGGGAAATACTACCTTGCTGATGCCGGATACCCAATCTGCCCACAGCTCCTGGTGCCATATCGTGGTACTCAATATCATCTACCTGAATGGGACCATGCACGGATGAGGTATGTCCTCACGTCTATTCAAGTTGTATGTTGTCCAACAGCTTACAATTCTTCTAAAGACCCAAGAACACACATGAATACTTCAATTTACATCATGCGCAGCTTCAAAACGTCGTCGAGCGGATAATTGGAATTCTCAAGCGGCGATTCCAGATCCTTGTCATCCCTCCTGAGTACAGTATGGCCATTCAAGCTCGTATCCCCCCTGCACTTTGCTGCATCCACAATGTCATCTGTCATGCTGATCTGGAGGACCTGAGAGACCATGAAGCAGAGCAAGCTGCAGCAGAGGGATCAACAGGTGGCTCAGTCAATGAATCAGGAATATATGGCGAAGTGGCGAGTGGATTCGTCACAGCCAACAAGCGCGATGTAATGGCAGCCAAGTGGGAGGAGATTGCAGAAAGTCTTTGGCTGGATCACCTCGATTATATTCGTAATACTCAACTTCCTGTCTTGTAGTCAATCAGAACAACGACTCATTGTATTTGCAATCGTATTGATGGTACAGATACACTACAATGGATGGTGTGTGTTGGCGAGATCCTTTGCCTCAGTAACTCTCTTCTTCAGCCAGCCATGCCAAACCTCAACCATGCTTGCGGGCAATGTTGTAAGTAAAAGATAGGTGTCTACATAATCATTGTTCTCGCCTAGAACATCCATCATGATAATAAGTTCGTCCAGCATAAGAAAATCTTGCTCCCATTCCAGGAGTGTCGCCCTTGCAGTATTCCTCTTCTCAGCAGTGGCATTCAACGATGTGATGAGTTGAGATGATTGGTTGGATGACTTTGACGAACTCGATTGAATAATGCATTCCATGAGCTGCATATTCATATCAAAGGTGGACTGTAGCGCATTGAGATCATCATGGAGGCTGGTGACATCTTGAGAAGGATGCGCTGCATGCCATCTCCAACTGCCTGTAGATACTCCGGAAGCCATGGTTACCACGGATCCACCAGGGGCTGACGCCATGGAAACATTGTTGTCATCGGCCTTTCGCTTGTTTGAACGCTCTATACGAGCAGAAATGCTTGACAATAGCTTGATTGAACTTGCAGCAGAGCCAACACATGATGCTGGAACCAAAGGTGGCTGGGGGGATGAGAGGAATGCAGACAAAGTGCCGGTCAACACATTGAGTTTGTTTGGCCCACTGATCAATATGGCAGGCCCATTTGGTTCTGGCCTGAGTGAGGCTACTTCAGCGCTGGGATTCACAGTACTGACAGCAGCTGGTGCAAGTGTTCTGATGGTATTGTGGCCCCCTGAGCCACTTCCTTCACCAGACTGGCTTGTAGTTTGATGAGTGATAAACGATGGGGACAAAGTAGAAGAAGGCGAAGTGCTTGATGGGGGAACCATGACAGGAGCCTTCAAGTTCAGTGGGATAGTGTACTTGTTAGCACCTCTATGCTTCAATGGCAGTAGCAGCTTCAATTTTTCATAGTGGATCCAGCCCTTGTTTTTGAACTTGGCTGCACCTTTCGTTTTCTGTCCGTTGCACTTGTTGTTAGTACAGCAGATGATACATAAGAAATAAGAGCATACCTTCACAATGTCGTCCCACACATGCTGACTTGCTAATCCGATGTCCGCTCCTCTCTCCAGGGAGTATGCAAGTCCTGACATATTTGTGATCTTATCAATGACATCATAGGTACCTTTCAGCTGTGAAAGTTCTGATCAGAGGTGTGAATACAGAAGAAAAGATTGATTACCCTCTTCCACTTCTCCCTGCAGCTTTCCACCGTCTTTGGCTTCCCATGGGTGGGCAGAGGGAATTTGCTAGCGACCCCTGTCCAGAATGCACCCCTGAAACTGGCGCCATCTCCCATCATTTCTCTGCCCGATAAAACCAGCTCGATGAGAGTATCTTCATCTTCAATGCTCCAGTTTGTGTTTGTGGATGACAGTTGCCCGGATTTCACTGCTGATTGGCTTCCGTCGCTACCAGAGTGCATGACATCATCTTGAGAGTCAATAGCTTTCTGTTTTCCTTTCCCCTGAGGAGATGCTCGACTGGATTGTTGGGGAGGCATTGGGAGGTGACAATGGTGAGGGGGGGGAGGGTTTGCAACGTGTCTTCCCAACATTGACTATACCCAGCACTGGGCTGCCGTTTCAAAGCAGCGGCACACTGTAGCTGCATTGAAACGGCAGCTCGGCATGCCACCTGCTCGGCATCCCGGCTCAGCCACAGGAAAAAAAAAGCTGGATCCAAACCCGGGTTTTTTTTCCCGGGCGCACCTCCTGTCCGCGCTCTTAGATGCAGAGAACGTGGGAATATTTGCCCATTGTCAATGTATTATGTAACGGCTTGTCCTTCAGCTAGAGCCAGAGTCTTCCGGTGACTTTACTCATGTTCCTTGTCAAGTTCTTCACGTCTCCAGCTGCTTTGCGGCCTATAGCGACTCGGAGGTGCATCTCAACATCACTCTCGAGGCGCTCAGATGCGCTTTTTGCGGTCGGTAACATTCGCAACTCATGTGATGCTCTGCTGAAGAGCCTTCGTATTAGCACCGGGACACCAAATATAACAACTCAAAGGTGTGCTGTTCGCGTCCCGCGCCAAGATATCCGTGCAAACGTT
>JBBPSV010000222.1:0-25772 GCA_038093795.1 Retiboletus fuscus
CAATAACCGACGGATCTTTGCGATCTGTAGCTCAGACCGAAGCTATGGACGAATACCACATTTAATTATATGACGCTGTTGCGTAGAAGTCATGCAATCAGTTGTTATAATCAATTGATTAGAACTCGAAAATGACATCTTGGACGAAAATGGTCATATCTCGGCCGCATGTGAACCGATTTACGATATTATTTGATCAAATGGAAGCCACGAGTCTCTACGAACTCCGATACAGCCACCGCTAAGCGCAAAAGTCACACGCTAAGGAGCGCAAGATCGGTTTTGCACAAAACCAGTTAAAACCGGTCATGCAACTGGGTGCAACCGATGCGGACCAGTTGCCACCGGTCTCGGTTGCAGTTGCCACTATTTTGGGATGGCTTGCAACCGGTTTCGGTCCGGTTGCCCCTAAACAACATAAAAAAACCGGACCGGACTGGACTTTAAAACACTACTTTTGTCACTGTTCGCTTACATCATTGCACCCTCCCGTCACTGTTCGCTTATGCAGTTGCACCCCATCACTGTTTGCTTACATCATTGTGCCCTCCTGCTGGCATCACTGTTCGCTTACATCGTCACGCCCTTCCATCACTGTTCGCTTATGCTGTCACACTCTCCCGCAAGCATCACTGTTCACTTATGCAGTTGCACCCTCCCGTTGCTGTTCACTTACATTGTCATGCCCTCCCATCACTGTTCACTTATGTCATCACGCCCTCCTGTCATCATTCACCCTCCTGTAGCTGTTCGCTTACACTGTCATGCCACACAAGCATGTCTTCCCATAGCTGTTTGCTTATGCAATCATGCTGAAACAACCTTTTGCTTGTCACCACCCACAACAAGCAGCTCATCCATTCATTTCTCCCTCCATTTTCATGCTCTTTTCACTTAGGGTAAGCTTTATTATCATTACAGTTCGATGAATACCATTAATTACAGCCTAAACAGTAGTCCACATGGCAGGTAAGTGCCCCCCTGGCCCACCAGCCAAAATACAGTCTCTGCAACATCAAATTGGAGTTTTAACTCAAGTCTCTTCACAGTTCAACATAGCATCCTTGCCACTCCCACTGTCAATGATGGGCAATACTGCACCCAGATGTTACCAGGGTTCTTTTACCCTGCCTCTAATCCCCATTGACGGCTGCTGGTATTCTTAAACCACAGCCTGTCATTCCACCATCAACTGTCATGAGCAGAAAGCATTCACCTAACGTGCACAGAGGTCCATGCATGCTATTACAAGATGTTCGCCTCATGTGTTGCACCTACCAGTGAGTTTCCCTTCTCTTTTCATCACACCGATGATCCAATATGGTCAAGAAAATGTGCTCATCATCCAAATGGGTCAAGATGACAATCATGTCCACGAGCGGTGCAACTCAGATGTTGATAACATCTCTCACTTGGATTTGCCAAAATTGACTGGAGGCTGAACAAAAACTCTTAGAGCAAGCAGGTTGTATTTATATTTGTATTTGCTGTCCTCTGCTGACCAGATGTTAGTGAATTTGAGATGCTTGCACAAATGACTTGCAGAGGCCCAACTGGAAGTTGGAGAATTCTCTCAAGACAACAATGATGACATGGTCTGGTATGATGATTTCGACAAAATACCATTTAGCGAGCAAGGAGATGACTATATGGGTGATGACAATGGCAATGGTGGCAACAACAATGAGGATGAGCTCTCCAGTGCATTCTCAAAATATTTCACACTGGGAATCTGTTATGCATGGCCCAGGCAGGGTCGCGCATAGACCTGAGGGTAAGCCACCTTCTAGGACTCGGGCTATAGTAGCCCGGGTAATGGACTACTAGAGGTGAGTGGAGGTGCGAGAAGGTGAGTTCTCACATTCTAAGGCTACATGGTAGGTGGCTGGGTCGAGGGTCGAGACGGCCTTCAGACGAGAGTCAAGATGAAGGTGTTGGGATTATCGGTGAGTCTATAAATCTAGGAGTTTATGGTGATTCAGGTAGACTAAGCTAAGGTACGGTGGACTATGGGGCACCTATTATATAGGGGACAAGTGTGTGCACAGACCAGGCGTCTAAGTAAGGGAACCAGCTATGGTAAGACTAAGTAAAGGAGATGTGCTGAATGGATGAGGGGTGCACATCTCTAAAGGAAACGGTGAAGTATGACTTAACAAATGATTAATGAAATGAGTCATACGCGCTGTGGATCCGTCAATCAGGAAGCGTCCTGTTGATCAATGATCTCGGCTAAGCAAGAGAAGCATCGCCTTCAGTGGTAATAGAAGGGATGCGCGAGGCGAGGTTCTAAGAAAGGCTAAAGCTAAGGAAGGGCGCGTACGCCATTGTCAATGATGGGACTTGGATAGGAGATGTTCAAGGATACGTGAGTAATCCTACCGAGGATCTGGTATAGGGTCCGGTTGAGAGGCCAGGGCTCAGCTGGGGAGCCGAGGGACTGGGACAGGTTCTGTAAGAGAACTGGTCGACTGGGGCCAAGGACGGAGGAGTCTGAGAGCAGTATGCACATTCGGGGTAAGGCCCGAAAGGGACGGTGCATGGCATGGGTGTGAGGCCAAGCTGAGGAGAGGGCCTGAGGTTGGACTTGGCAGGGAAGGTCTGTGACGTCAGCAGACGGAGACAGAGGCAATGCAGCATACTGTCAGTCCACGAGTGGACTACATCATGGGTCTAGGCGGGGAGTCTAGGAGTGGACTGTTGGAGTCCCAGGCTAAGGCTAGAGACAGGGTCTCGGAGGGATGCTCAATCGGTGATGCTCATGAAGAGACCAGTGCTATGAGACTTAGGGGTTCCAGTCAGGCGGAACGGACTATGGTCAGGGGAGAGCCAGGACGGGCTCGACGTAAGGACTAAGCAAGGAAGTGCTTAGCAGGTTCTTGGCAATGCATAGGCATGAAGTCCGGTGAGGACTATTGGTGGGCTGGCTGGCTGGGTAAGCCAGGACTAGGCTAAGCAAGGGACGAGGTATGGCTGGGTAAGCCATGACTAGGACTGAGCGAAGGAAAAAGTATAGGGGCACGATGAATTGTAACAGAATCCAAATGTATGTAGGCCTTTTTTCTGCATTTGTAGCCTGTTTATTCACACAAAGGCAGGAATGCTATGAGTTACAACTTGACCTGGCTTGTTTATTTCTTTCCTTTCTTTTTCTTCACCTAGTCTCAGTGGATCGCTATCCACCTTGCCTGGTGCTACCCAGGCCCCTATCCCACGGCACGTAGGTCATTATCCCATGGACTGCATCATATGTTTCATTTCCAACTAATGACCCCGCTGTCATTGTCACTTCGGGTTGCTCTGACTGCTTCTCTGTTTCACGATTATCAATGATTGACAGCTGCTTCTGATCGACACTGATCGACAGATCCACAGCGGATATGACTCATCTTGACTCATCCCGAGTCCTTATGATTCCCTGAGTCATATCTCTTTTAGATCCTCATTCTCCTGCTCGTTCCATAGAATCCCTTGACCTTCTATGGCTTGAGTATATAAACAGTAGTCTCCATGCTTGTACTCCTTAAGCTAGAGCTACTCAATCATACCTTTGAGATAATTCCTATGCTTGATCTCCCAAGACCGGGATAAGACTTGTCCTCTCTGCACTCATCGTATCCTTTGATGCTGAGTGTGCTTTTTGTAAGCAGATACCTCACCCAAAGGTCTTAGCCGTACCATAGCATCAAGAATGCTGGTACTCCTTAGTCCCAGAACTTACCCTTGAGTCTATGCTCGACCCTACCCAGGCCAAGCATAACAAAAGCTCTAGCTTACCATGTCGCGGCTACCATCAAGTAGGCCCTCCTCCTCAACCCGACCACCACCAATCTCCACCTTGTGGAGAGTCACAGAACAGCAAACTACCAGATCCTCAGAATCATCAGACTCAGAAGCCTCTATTGAAGGCTCTGATAACCCTGACCTAGACCTTGAGCTACACTCTCCCTCCGTGGAAGCAGAATCCCAAGAACTCTCTAGATTACTGTCTCACCAGCTTTCAGCTGAAGCAGTTATTCCTCACAGCCCCACCTAACCATCACTGACCCTGATCGCTCAAAGCGGTCGTATATTCCCAGCCACAGCACCACCCGCTGCCCAGCCCCAAGCTCCCACTATGGGAACCAAACCCATGGAAATCTGTCTCAGAGTCCCTGAAGACTTTGACAGAAACCTCACAAAAACAAAGCCTTGGCTATGCTTGGTACAACTGTACCTATCCATCAATGCCGAGATCTACAATGACAATGCTAGGCAAATTGCCTATGCACTCTCCTTCATGAAGAAAGGTACAGCGGCCACCTGGGCTGACACCTTCAAAGAATCCAAGATATCAGGTGGAGGCTTCTCTCTTGGGAAGTGGTCTGACTTTGTTTCTGACTTTGAAGAGTTTTCTCCCATTCAGAATCAGTTACCAACGCTCTCACTTGGCTTGCCACCAAGCGGATGATTCCAGGAAAGAAGGGTGAGTTTTCCCCTTCTTTGGCTAACTACACTGCCCAGTTTAGATCCAAGGTATCCACTGCAGGAGTAACTGATGATTTGGTTCTAGTCTCCTATTACTCTGTGGGTATACCCAAAGATCTGATGTTCGATGTTCTCCGAATGGAGAATCCCCCAACTAAAGTCGCTGACTGGTACAAGAAAGTGGCTCTCTTTGACTCCCACTGCTGACGAGCCTGTGGGATTGCCCAGCAACACAAGAAACCTGGCACTCCATACGTGCCGATCTACTCCAAGAAAGAAAACAAGGACCCCGATGCCATGGACGTTGACGCAGTCCGTCTTCCCCCTAAGCTCACTGAAGCCAAGAGGCAGAAGTGTTTCAAGGAAGGCCACTGCCTCCAATGCCACCAGACCAGCCATATGGCAAAGGAGTGCAAGGTCTACAACTCTACCAAGAACCCCAAGAAGACCCGAAAGGTTAAGAAGGACGATGTCCCAGAGCTAGCCAACTGCGAAGATGATGATGACGAAGCTGAGTTGGTAGCCAGGGTTTCCTTCTTCTGCAAGGATTTTTAGAACGGAGGACCCCATCAACATGGACTCCTCCTAGATGTGCCAATGTACTAGTATCTGAGATGTGCAAATCCATGCAAATCCCAGTTCAGCTCATTGTACCTGTGCACACCCTTAAAGCTGTTGACACCCACGCCCTGATTGACAGTGGCACTGATATCTCATGCATAGACTGGGACTTCATGTGAAAGCACAAACTCCCCATCACCTGACTACTGAAACCCATTCCAGTTCGGAATGTCGACCAATCTAGTAACTCCCACAGAGCCGTCCAATTCACCTGTACCCTCTACACCAACATGGTGTAGAGATCTGGGGATCTCTGTTCTTGTATAGGAGCATATCCGACATCTATCCAATCCGTCCAGGACTATCTGAGTCTGTCTGAGTCAATCCGAGTCCATCCAAGTCAATCCAGTCCGCATTGTCTTAGTCCGGTCCATGTCAGTTTTGTTTTACCACTTCATAGTCATTTTAATATACCCTTTTTGGTCTCGGACACACGTCACCATCATCGTTACACATTATCTCGTATTCCCTCTGCTTTTTAGAGTTTGTACTTGTCATTTCATCGACCCTTCACAGTCCGGGATATGCCCAGACTATAAAGTCTTGTACATCCCGTTTGAAATACATCTTCGGTTTTCCTCGCACGTATCTTCCGCACCACACATCCATCCATCCGCATGTCCCCATTGTCTTCGCCGTCACCGACCGCCTTTTGTCTTGGACTAACGAGTCCAGACTATTGCACATACCTCCAGACTACCGATTCTTGGTCTGGATTACCTTCAGACCCTCTCCTTCTTCCTCAGACCACCTTCCATCCGGCATACCACCTCCACCTTTGGACCTCCTTATAGGGATGAACGAACGTACCCTTCACACATATAGGAGAGTTATCCCAAACTTTCCATTGTTTCTACAATGGGAGGCATCACCCAGAAAGTTCTCTTCCATGTCATGTCCTACGGAAGTGAGAACGTCATCCTCAGACTCCCCTGGCTTTGTTCCACCAACCCAAAGATCGACAGGTTCAAACAGACGATCGACATCCCCGAATCCTGCGATCAATCCAAGGTTCTTTTCCAGGAACACAACATTGCCACCTCTGAGTATAGTGATTGATTCAAAAGACCCAGTTTCGACTGGACCCCCCCATGCCAAGTTAAGGTTAACTATGTTGACCACACTCAGCTCTATGAGTACCTTGACAAAGAATCAGAGAGCGAGTTCTGTCAGCGAGCTCATGACCACTATCGCATAGGCTGGATCCAACAGTGTGGGTGATGGTTCTACCCCCTAGGCTCTCCAGTCATTGCCAAGATCACCTCTGCCATGCAGCTTGCACAAGCAGAGTTCAACAAGAAACCTGAAGTCACCCTCCCAATGGAGTATGAGCAGTTCTGAAAGGTGTTCAAAGAACAACCAATCAGACAACTCCCACTGGAACGGACTTATGACCACGAGATTAACCTTAAAGAAGGCTTTGAACCCAAGATAGGCAAACTGTACCCACTATCCCCACAGGAACGCGATGCCACCGAAGCCTTCCTAGAAGAGAACCTCCAGTCCAGTGCTATCTGCCCCTTGAATTCCCTCCAAGCATCCCCTTTCTTCTTCGTCCAGAAGAAAGAACTTGACCCTGCCGGTAACCCTAAGCTCCAACCCTGTATGGACTATCGGAAGCTCAATGACCAGACCATCCGAGATGCGTACCCCTTACCCCAGATTGACAACCTTATCAACAAGGTGCAAGACACGAAGGTCTTCACCAAGTTTGACGTTCGATGGGGGTATAACAACATCAGGATCAAGGAAGGACACCAATGGAAAGGTGCCTTCCTCACTCACAAGGGCCTCTTCGAACCAATGGTCATGTTCTTCGGAATGACCAACTCCCCAGCCATGTTCCAACAGTTCATGAACGACTTGTTCAGGGACATGATCTCTGAAGGGTGGCTCATCATCTATATGGATGACCTCCTCATCTTTTCTCCAGACGAGCAGCTCCACACTGAACAGACTAAGTGAGTCCTTCAATGGATGGAAGAGGTCGACCTCCACCTTTGACTGTCTAAATGTTCCTTTGTCATGAAACAGGTAGACTACCTAGGCATGATCCTCTCCCTGGGTAAGCTCGCCATGGACCCCATCAAGCTTGATGGAATCACCTCCTGGCTGGCGCTGACCTCAGTCAAGGAAGTCCAGTCTTTCCTTGGATTTGCCAACTATTATTGGCAATTCATTCCAGACTACTCCACCATTGCTCGTCCCCTCATCGACCTCACTAAGAAAACCCAACCCTGGTGCTGGGACTCCTCCCAAGAAGCTGTGTTCCTTCATTTAAAGGAACTCTTCCTCTTCAAACCCGTGCTCCACCTCCCAGACCCCACTGCACCATTTGCCATTGCAACCGATGCCTCTGGTGTGGCCACGGGTGGTATCCTTTTACAGACCAATGAGAATGGTGCTTGGCACCCCTGCTCATACCTGTCCCAGTCATTCTCCCCTGCAGAACGAAACTACGACATCCACGACCGTGAACTTCTTGCAATTATTCGTGCCCTGAAATCCTGGTGTCACCTCTTCCATGGTTCCTGCACCCCAGTACAGGTCTTCACAGATCACAAGAATCTCACGTACTTCCACACCCCGCAGAACCTCAACCCCCAACAAGCCTGCTGGTTACTAGACCTTGTGGACTTCAACTACAAAATGATTCACATCCCCAGTTCCCTCCTAGCCAGTTCCAACGCCTTGTCCTGCTGCCCCAATTTCCTCACCCACACACTGGACAATACTCAAACAGTGCTCCTTCCGGACTCCATCTTTGTCCAGCTCATTGATTCTGCACTCCAGGATCACATTAAGACTACCTTGAAGGATGACCCCCTCTTCCTTCAGACACTCCAAGCCTTTGATGGCTCCATTCCCACTGCCTTTTGCTCTCACCTTAGCGATTGGCAGCTTCATGAAGGCGTGCTGACCTACCAAGGGCGCGTCTACATACCCCCTGTTGCTGGACTGCGTAAGTCCATTCTCCAATGGTGTCATGACCATGAGTCCGCCAGTCATCCCAGCTTCCTCAAGACTCGACAACTCGTTACGAGTGAGTTCTGGTGGCCTGGTTTGGCCCAGTACATTCGCAAGTATGTCGAAGGCTATGCTCTTTGTCAGCAGCACAAGGTCAACACCCACCCCACGACCCCTCTGCTCACTTCCAACAAGTCCACTGCCACCCGCCCCTTTCAGCAGATCTCCTGCGATATGATCATGGATCTCCCCAAGTCCAATGGTTTCACAGCTGTAATAGTCTGGGCCGACTTCACATCTTTGAAGGGGGCTATTTTCTGCCCTACCACTAAAACCACCATGGCAGAGGACATCGCCATTCTCTATTTTAAGAAGGTTTACCCCAGATTTGGCCTCTATGAGAAGATCATCTCTGATCGAGGCCCCCAATTCGCTTCTCGCTTCACAAAAGAACTCGGTAGGCTTCTCGGATGTTCCCTTGTGTTATCCACTGCATATCACCCCCAGACTGATAGGGAAACTGAGCAGATCAATCAGGAACTCGAGACTTACATGTGGATCTTTGCAGGAAACAACCCCACCATGTGGGCTGATCGGCTGATCCACGCCGAATTCACTCACAATCACTGTCCTCATTCCATCACCAGTAAATCCCTGTTTTACCTAATGATGGGATATGAACCCACTCCAGTCCCCACCATCCTCCCACTCACAGACCTTCCCGCCATAGAGGACTGTATCTGACAGAACCTAGAAGAAGGCAGGAGTTGCCCAATACTCAGCTGCTGCCTAAGATGGGTGAAAACGACTATATTTACCTAGGAGAAGGCAGGAGTTGCCCAATACTATAGTACATTAGCTAGGAATGAAAAACTAAGTGAAAAGTAACTCACCTCAGCTGCTGCCTAAGATGGGCGAAAACAACTGAGGTACTAGTGAGTAGGGTAAGTGTATATATACTATGGGCAGAGGTACACTTGTATTATGTTACCAGCAATGAGCCTAAAAGAAGACTAGAAGATATGACAATGATGCTGTAAGCAGAGTCTAAAAGGTTAAGCGGATATGAAAGTCATACAACTGTAATGGTTCTGAAGGTTCCACTCTTCTGAGTCGGAAAGAGTGCAGGAAAAATCTTGGGACTGGTTCCAGAACAGTGTTCCCGGAACCTGGTGCTTCCAAGTCCGGAAGAGCGCAGGAAAGTTCTGGAAGTGATTCCGGAACAGTGGAACTTGGAAGTGCTGAAACTGTGTGACTTTAAGGTTGGATATTGTCAGTATCAAGGAACTCACTGCTGCCTGTCAGGAAGCCCTGGCTGTGCACAAACTAGCTAGGCAAGTCATGGCTTCTCAGAACAAGAAGAACTTCATCCCATTCAAGAAAGGCAATCAAGTCTGGCTCGAGGCCAGGAATTTGAAATGCAACCTGACTCACCCGAAGTTCGCCCTGAAACATGAGGGACCCTTTACCATTACTAAGGTACTGTCCCCAATCACATACCAACTCCATCTCCCCAAGATGTGGAAAATACATCCAGTCTTCCATGCCTCACTCCTCACCCCCTACAAGGAAAATTCCATGCATGGCCCCAACTTCCCATCACCTCCACCTGATCTTATCGATGGAGAAGAGCAATATGAAATTGAAAAGATCATACGACACCGGGGTTCCGCTGTCAACCGTCAGTTCCTCATCTGCTGGCATGGTTTCACCACTGCCGATGACACCTGGCTCCCCGAACGGGAGTTTAAACATGTGCAAGCAATCCTCTGAAGCTATAAGAAGCTTCACCCCAAGGTCTTCTCTCCTTAGAACTCTATGTGCTGGTCTCTACATGAGAATCACCAACTGAGTCCTACCAACCTTCGATACTCAGCAGCATGTCTTACTCCCCATCCACTGAATCTTCCCTCACTGAGTCCTCCTTCACCGACTTCGCTTTTCCCTCACTTGAGGGAGTCGATGAGTCTTCCCCCCTCACCCAGGAACTCTCTGTTCCTACCATTCACCCTCTGATGGTTCTTGCCAATGAGTGTCCCAGTAACACCACCACTCCCAGTTGGAACACTACCCCTCTCCCTTGGCTCTCTGTCCTCAATGAGGAAAAGAAACCCAAGACTATTCTCTCCGTCAACGTACCCCATTTCACATACACACTCTGGTCCGACCCACTGTGATGCAAGTCAGGACACCTCCTTCAGACATGCCTTAGAGACTCCCGTTTGGCTGCCACAATGCAAGCCCACTTAGATGTAGATTCTCCTCTTGAATCCTTGTACTTAGCATTCTTACAGGTCTTGCGTCTCGACCCCATTGCCTCATTTACCTCCACCAATGCCCAGTTGGAGTTTTTCTCCACACAACTCTGCCTTGTAGCCTGCCGCATCTGCTCATACCTCCTATTGGCCATGCACCGGCTAGACATGCTGGACTTTGTCGCTGACATTGGGACCTGGCCAAGGCTGGTCTTCCAGCTCCCCCCGTTCGATCCTATCTCCCCATCAAAACCATCCTTGTCCCCTCACCTGCCAAGCCTGTCACTCTGATGCTGTCTGCATCATCCTCTCTGTTATCACCCAGCAAGGTTAACCTTATTGATCAGCTCGAGAGAGTTCACCTTATGAACAAAGGTGAGATCAGCCTTATGTCTGACCACCCTATGTACAATGCATCCTGCTTTCATTGTCACCACCTTGGACACTGGCGCATTGATTGCCCAGAGTACAAGTGCCCCTTCTGTCTCCGCATGCGCCCCAGACACATCCAGAACCAGTGCCCCCTCCATCATCGCCCCCATCCTGCCACACCTTCCTCATCCTCATCTCATTCCTCCAGCTCCTCCTGCTTGTTGTGATGGTTACACCACCCACAACCTCACCCACTCGCATCCCACATTCAGGACGAGTCAGAGCTTGACTTCATGGATGACGTTTGGGATGACACAGCCTATGCCAATGTCACTGGTTCCCCCAATGGGGGCTACATCGATCTTTAGCAATCCTCAAGTGGCATTGAGGAGCATAAGAGGGGGGTAATGTTACGACTTGACCTGGCTTGTTTATTTCTTTCCTTTCTTTTTCTTCGCCTAGTCTCAGTGGATTGCTATCCACCTTGCCTGGTGCTACCCAGGCCCCTATCCCACAGCACATAGGTCATTATCCCACGGACTGCATCATATGTTTCATTTCCAACTAATGACCCCACTGTCATTGTCGCTTCAGGTTGCTCCGACTGCTTCTCTGTTTCATGATTATCAATGATTGACAGCTGCTTCTGATCGACACTGATCGACAGATCCACAGCAGATATGACTTGTCTTGACTCATCCCGAGTCCTTATGATTCCCTGAGACATATCTCTTTTAGATCCTCATTCTCCTGCTCGTTCCATAGAATCCCTTGACCTTCTATGGCTTGAGTATATAAACAGTAGTCTCCATGCTTGTACTCCTTAAGCTAGAGCTACTCAATCATACCTTTGAGATAATTCCTACGCTTGATCTCCCAAGACTGGGATAAGACTTGTCCTCTCTGGACTCATCATATTCTTTGACGCTGAGCATGCTCTTTGTGAGCAGATACCTTGCCCAAAGGTCTTAGCTGTACTGTAGCGTCAAGAATGCTGGTACTCCTTAGTCCCAGAACTTACCCTTGAGTCTACGCTCGACCCTACCCAGGCCAAGTGTAACACTATGATACAACAGTTTGACAGGCATACTTGCTGTTACGAGTTGACCTGGCCCTGTTTATTTCTTTATTTTCTTTCACTTAGCTTAGTCTCGATGGATCGCTATCCATCTCGTCTGGCCTCACCCAGACTACTCCCGCGCAGCATGTAGGTCGATACTCCCACGGACTGCATCTTCTTTTCATTTCCGACTAATGACCCCACTGTCATTATCGCTTCGGGCTGTTCCGGCCACTTCTTCGTTTCATGATAATCTTTGATAGACAGCTGCTTCTGATCGACACTGATCGACAGATCCGCAGCAGATGTGACTCGTTTCGACTCATCCCGAGTCCTTACGCTTCCCCGAGTCACATCTCCTTTCATCCCGCATCGACCCGTCCTTTCTACGGGCTTCCATGACGTTCCATGACTCTCGTATATAAACCGTAGTCTCTACACCTGTATTCCCTAAGCTAGAGCTACTCAATCATACTCTTGAGATAACTCCTACGCTCGATCTCCCAAGACCGGGATAAGACTTGTCCTCCTCGGACTCATCGTATCCTTCGACGCTGAGCGTGCTCTTCGTGAGCAGATACCTCGCCCGAAGGTCCTTAGTCGTACCGTAGCGTCAAGAACGCTGGTACTCCCTTAGTCCCTAGAAACCCCTTGAGTCTACGCTCGACCCTATCCGGGCCAAGCGTAACACTTGCTTGCAATGAAACAAACACACCAACAAAGCATGGGCAGATCAGCTGGCTATTCTCATCAACCAGTACCTTGTGTGGCAGCATGGGAACCATGCAGCGATGGAGGCTGACGAAGGTCCAAGCCATATTTTCCACATGGATGCGATCAGCATCTTTGGTATGTAAAATGTTGTGTACACTCCACTTTGCTAGCATCAGCAGACTTTACTGGATGACTCCCTGTGATGCAAAGAGACAATGAGCTAGCAAATACAGCACTTATCCATGCCAGATTACTTGGTTGTTCCCCCCTTCAGCCAGTTGTTGTGATCAAGTTGGATTGCCTAGAACTCTATCATCAATTATGGCATTGCCAGTCATCCTTTAGCATCCAGGCCATGGTCAAAGTGCTATGTGCTTTACAAAATGTATGTATGGAATTCTTGTAACTGACCTCACTTATAGTTTACATCAGACTTTATACATGTGACACCTATAGAACCAGTTTGCCACAATGTTTGATGCATACCTCTCCATTAAACACCACATCCATGTTTCTCTACAACAGGTTCTTAATCATGAAGGTCTCACTTGGAGGCTAGGACACACTTGTCTGCCATGTAGCTTCAAGGTATGTCCTGCCACTGAGACTGGCAATATGGTTTCTCATGTCATTGTAGTTGCCTGCCGAGACTTCTTTATCCCCTGCTCGCTTGCATAACATGGATGGAAACTTCTCCACTAAATGGCTTGACGGCTCTGGCTCAGCAGACCCTCGAACATTTCAGAGCAACTATTCATCCCCTCTGCTGACATTGAAAGTTTCAGATCCGATACTGGCAAAAAGCCTAATAACATAGCCGTTACCTGCTCGTCTAACTGGAGTGCTGCAAAGGCAACTGAGGAGGACAAGGTTCATGTTTTTGAACAAACTGGGATATTCGTTTTAGCCTGTTGGCATGGATTTGTTGAGTGCATCATCGAAATGAAACATAGTGGTGAGCTGTATATCATCCATGTTATGTTATTGGTTCTTGTACCTGATGTGGTCACATAGTGCAAAGTATGGCTTGGCAATCATCAAGCAGGTTCTAGAATTCTGTGGTGATGATAACACAATTGGTCATGATATTGGATGCACATCAAAAGTCACTGTTGTGAATAGTGGGCTTGGCAAGTGGGCAAAGGAGGCTGGTCTCAGGGTCATTGTGAATGCATTCCATGGGTTTGCTCATAATCACCTCTGTCAACTGCAGAACCATCCCCTTTATCAGCCAGGATTTGATAATGAAGATCTGGAAACATGTGAGTATATCTTCTCCAGTTCCAATGCCACAGCACCACTTATCTGACATGCATCGCTTTTTCATTGGACACAGTTCCTTGATTTACACTTTGATCAATGGGATTCCGACAAGTATCTTGAGTTGGGTATGTTTGATGTTTGCTTTGCCAACTGTGCCACTCATGTACAGTAGGCCGGTTCCTTTACAACAATTATGCACAAGCACTGAAACAACCCAATATGTCTATCACTGAGCAGTTGTCATGAGGGGATGGAGTAGGTCACGAACGTCATAGTGCCTTTATACTGGGCTAGAGTGAAGGTGAATAAACATAGTCACCCTAGCATAGAGCACCTAAGCTCTGAAGGGGAGTATGTCGACTGAGGAAGAAGTCAACCAACAGACTGGTATTAATCCTATACAGGATCTCAAGTAGACAATGTGAGGAACTCTTCAGAAGAACAAGACTGGTGTTAGCCAGCTTGGCTTTGGGTACTTTATATACTCTACTAAGTTATTTGTACATGTTAGGTAATTAAGCTAAATAAGGATAGAGTATGTGGTAGCATAGCAAAGCAAAAGGGAAACATAAGGCATAAGGCTATGAAGCAGTAATTAAAAGGAAGCATGATATGTAATGTGCAGCAGTGCACAGGAATGGAATGGAAGAGAAGCATAATGGAGATGAAATAGAAGTATGATGTGAAAAGGAAGTGATGTGCATAGCTGTGCACAGCACAGAGATGAAGAGATCTTAGATATAGTGAACTCTATAAAAGTGTCAATAAGGATAAACAAAGAGAGTCTGTGATAAGATGTCAAATGTTGACATGATAAGAATAAGATAAAAGATAAAAGATAAGATGAAAAGATAAGAGATAAGTTAAGAGAACTTAGTAAGAATTTGTAAAATTCATTAGGATTGGGATGTCATATAGAACCGATCGTAACAAGCACTTGATCTCATCAACAAGTACACACTTGAGCTAATGAAATTTAAAGTACTCACAAACTTTGATGGAGAGGACTTTGAAGCCTGGTATGAAGAGATGGCATACCTGAAAGACTATGCCTCTGAGCCGATGACAACATCGATTTCTGTTGCATATGTTGAGGAACTTCAGAAGCTCCAGTTTGCTGAGTAAGTGATTAAACCTTGTCATAATCTATGCTAATTCGATTCCAGAAAAAGATATGCTAGTATTACCCAATCACCTTATCTCACATACATGCCCTCGAACTTCATGCAGTCCAGTCTCAGCCTGAGTGCCCACCAAGGTTCAAATGCCCTGAGTGCTGAATATTCATCAGCCAGCCGCAAATATGAGTTACAGCTCAACATTGTTGAGAACTTTGAGTGGCAGCACAGTATTCCATGCTGCTGGACTTCTGAGGATGCAGACTATGTTGCCATAGAGGATTATGCTAATCACTGCACTTTTATTTGCACTGTTGAAGAGCTTGAGGGTTTAGTTGTCCAACGTCTCTTTGAGCTCTCCAAGGCCAACCTAGCTGGCTCAGGTTTGCATCCTTGCTATGTTACCCTAGGATCCAATGGGTACTGATGAGATTTTAGGTCATAAGATGTATAAACACATTTCAAAGGTGCTTACCCACCACTCTGCAGCTATCCACACTGCACTCAAGCACTACAACAGACTCACACCCCGCCAAAAACCACCATGCCCAAAACTTGATTACTCTGAGGTAATTGGCTATAGCATGCTTGGCAAATTTTCACTCCTGAAAGTGTCTCAGCATGACGTACTCACAAAACCTTGGGTCCAGACTGCTAACCATGAGATGTCCACAAAATATTTCAAGGTTTTACATTCAAGGGAAGAAGTCTCCCGCCTGAACATTGAGGTCCATCAACTTGCTGCATGGGTTGACCATGATGAAGAGCAGATTGCTGTGGCAGAGCAGAAGTTGCAGGACACTGGATATGATGGGCTTGCTGCCAAGATGCAGCTCTTCTACACCAAATGACACCACATGAATGACCATCATCACAAAATACTTCACAAAATTTACCAGTTGGAAGGATACAGTGGTGAGCAGCTGGAGGGTAGGAAGGACACTAGTGGAAAACATGTTCCTGATAGGGACAAGGAGGATGAGAACGAGGATGAGGATGTCGCTGATGTGATTAAACTTACGGACTGCCTTGACCATGTCCACTAGTATAATTTGGTTCAACGAAGCATGAGAATCCTTTACTATGCAGTGCTGAGTGTGTCATCAATTGATTATCTTATCAGTGGCATCAACTCTGAGTCACAGTTCAACTGAATTGGACAACTCAACAGTTATTTATGCTCTATTGCTCATACTAACGGATGGGGATAAACAGACAATTGAGCTGATGATTCCTCTGCAATACCCTCTGAATATTGAAGCCACCAGGTCATTGACCAAGTTGAGGTACTGTACTCTGAAACTCACCTCACCAGGCATGTTCAAGTTCATGTCAGCCTTGCATGACCCAACAGCAGTCTTGTCACACAACACTACCTTCTCAGATTGTGTTCTCGAGTCACCATGTAGTCTTGCTGGTTAGACATGCTGAGTACTATTTCATTCATCTCTCAGACTATGCTTACTAGTGCAACCCTCACCTGGTGTTTGAACTGCAATTGATCGCCCATTCAGTCCAGCAGCATCTTACAACACGACTCTACTTAGTGATCTAATGCAATCCAATTACACATGTTGACAGCGACCACTACTGTCAAGTTCCAGCCATGTCCCTCTGCAAAACCCCCCTCAATTACCTGGACTTATGCCAGGTTCCTGTACATAGTACATTCCCTTACTCCAAAGTGCTACTCAGATGTATTTTAGAATACATACATCGAAATCAAGCTGACCGCCTCCTTCAACTTCAAAATGTCGGGGGGCTTGTTGTGTGTTCTACCTGTGGCCAATCTGTTGATCATGATGTCCCATGAAATTGACGATTCAGTGGAACACAATTATGTACAGCACATCAACAACATCTTCACAAAGAGGTATTTGCCTGCCCTTCATGATCACTTGTTCGGATGGAGTTCAGTTGACCTTCTGCTCTTGATGGAAAAAAGTAAGTCATCCATTTACTGATGATGCTTCATTGTCTGAATTATCATTGCTAGGGCTTCAACTTGATGAGAGCATCTTGACCAGCCATGCACACACCCACTCTCCCTTCTTCTTCCTGGATCCAATGATTCACTCTGTTGAAGGCAGCTATGTGCTGGCAAAGGTAGACTGTAACTACATACCTGGTTGGGACTGGCTTACTAAGAATGTTGGTGTTAGGATCAAAGTATCAATTAGAACTCAGACAGTTGAGTCTGAATGTACTAAATACATGGAGCATGTGAACTATCTACTATAAGAGTATACTGTACGTTCAACACTCCCCCTTGTCTTGTGTACAGTAGTGTACTATAGACATTGGTGGAATATTTCACACAATCAATCATGAAAGGCGATGTTTTCAAACACCAAACCAAGTTGAGATCTGAACTTCTTGAACTTGACATGTCCGAGGTTCTTGGTGAACATATCAGCTGGATTGTCATCTCCAGGGATATAAAAGAGTTCAATCTCTTTATCTCTCATAGTGGCATCATGTACGAAATGGTATTTGATTTTGATATGTTTGGACCTTTTTTCAGTGATAGGGTTTTGAGCAATGAAGATTGACCCTTGATTATCACCACAGATTGGAATAGGATTTAATTTGATACCTAATTCCTCAAACATTTGTTTGATCCAAATGACTTGGTGAGAACAATCACTCAAAGCCATATACTCAGCTTCTGTTGAAGAGAGTGCTGCAGATTTCTGCAAGTGTGAATTCCAAAGAACTGCACAGTTCGCTAGTTTCAGGTAAAAACCTGTCTGTGAATAACTGGTGATTTTATCTTGACCCCAGTCAGAGTCAGTAAAGGCAACTGTTATGACTTGACCTGGCCCCGTTCATTTCTTTCTTAGTTTAGTCTCGATGGATTACTATCCATCTCACCTGGCGTTACCCAGGTCACTCTTGCATGGCATGTAGGTCATTATCCCATGGACCGCATCATATGTTTCATTTCTGACTAATGACCCCACTGTCATTTGTCGCCTCGGGTCGTTTTGACCGCTTCTTCGTTTCACGATTATCTTTGATTGACAGCTGCCTCTGATCGACATTGATCGACAGATCCGCAGCGGATATGACTCGCTTTGACTCCTCCTGAGTCCTTACCCTTCCCTGAGTCATATCTCTTTTAGTTCCTCATTCACCCGCTCATTCCATAGGGTTCCACAACCTTCTATGGCCCAAGTATATAAACAGTAGTCTTTATGCTTGTACTTCTTAAGCTAGAGCTACTCAATCCTACCTTTGAGATAACTCCTATGCTTGATCTCCCAAGACTGGGATAAGACTTGTCCTCTTCGGACTCCTCATACCCTTCAAAGCTGAGTGTGCTCTTCATGAGCAGATACCTCGCCCGAAGGTCTTAGTTGTACCGTAGCGTCAAGAACGCTGGTACTCCTTAGTCCCAGACTCCACCCTTGAGTCTACGCTTGACCCTATCTGGGCCAAGTGTAACAGCAACAATGCTTTTGCCAGAAGAGCCATCAAATACAAGTGAGTACTGACTAGTGCCGAGTAAATATTGGCAGACTCTTTGTGCCTGTTTGAAGTGTTCCTTGGAAGGATTAGCACATTGTCTGGCGAGTTGTGTGACAGAATAGGCAATGTCAGGCCTTGTTCCTATCATTAAGAACATTAATGAGCCAATGATCTTCTGGAAACGAGTGTGCAACTCAGGATCCACAGTGGCTTCATTCTTCTCTGGGTAATACCCTTGAGGAAGAGGTGTATGAGCAGGCTTAGCGTTGATCAGTCCGCAGAACTCAAGTACTTTTGCTAGGTACTCTTTTTGGTCTATAAAGATCTTTTGACCTTCCCTGTGAATATTCATTTGGAGGAAATCTTTGACTTTCCTGAGATCTCAACAATCCCAGCATTTCATGAATGCTTGATGAAGCTTTTTCACTAATGCTTTATCGCGACTGCAAAATATTGTGTCATCGACATATATGAGGCAATCACAAACTTGTTACCATCACGGTATATAAAGAGACCGGCATCAGATCTGAGCCGTTTAAATCCAAGTTCTTCCATGGACTTATCTAGAGTGCACCACCAGGTAATCCTGGCTTGTTTAAGGCCATATATTGCACGTTGTAGTCTCAATACCTTGCCTTTCATGTTGGATGGCATAAACCCTTCTGGAAACTCCATGTAGAGCTTCTCTTCTAGGACACCATTAAGGTATGCAGATGTGACATCCATTCCTAGGAGTATGAAATCTTCAAGTGCAGCAAGGGCTAAGAGTATTCTAAGGGACTCAAGCCTGACAGTGGGACTAAATATGTCCCAGAAGTCAGGACCTTCAACTTGTGAGAAGCCTTTGGCTACAAGTCTGGCCTTTCTTCTGCCATCTGGTTTAAGATCAAAGACCCATCTGTTCTTTATGGTTTTTACACCAGAAGGATGGTCAGTGACTTCCCAGACTTTGCGCTCTTTAAGAACATTAAGTTCTTTCTCACAAGCTTCGCACCAGAGTTTTTGCTCTTCAGCGAGTAGTTTTTGTATGTCACTGAATTTCCATTTGCGATAGTTAGTGCTATCAGGAGCAACATTTGCATCCTGTAATGGTATAGCCTTTGAACACAAATAATTAATGAGATTCTCTTCTCCTTCCTGGATGAGTCACTCTACATCTTGTTCAGATGGTATAGGAGAGAGAGGAGGTCTTCTCTCGTCTTCGTGAGACATGGAGGGGCCTGGTTGGCCCTGTGTAGGCTTTTCCACCAGTTTACGCCAGGTGGACTCCTTTTCAATATCACGAACCTGTTTTAAAGGTTCTCCTTTTTCCTCATAAATGTTCCCAGGTTGCATAGGAGGGCGATGTTCCCTTTGTGATCACCTAGGAGGCAATGTAGGAGGGCCAGAGGGAGGAGGACGAGGTGCATGAGGGGGTGTGACCAGAGGTGGCTGACTGGGTGGACTGGGAGGTGGAATGGGCAAAGGGCTTCGCTCAAACTCGCAAGAGGTTTGTGGCGGTTTTGCTTGGAAACCATCTTCAGATTCATCAGAATCACTTTCGTGATCTTCATGTGTGTGAGGCTTTCATGGCATGTGACTCAGCAGCTTATGCGGTTTAGAGCTGGAACATCTGGGGAACAGATGCTCATCAAAGATGGCATGTGCAGATGTATGAAGCGAATTGTTCAGCTTCATGAACAGATAGTTCTGCTCTGATCCAGCACTCACATCCAAGTAAATCATAAGCTGCGATTTTGCCTGCAGCTTTCCCCTTCTGGTCTCTTTGGGAAGATGCACATATGCACCACATCCGAAAACTCTCAGGTGAGAGACAGTGGGTTTCTCCCCCTGGAGGAGCTCCATTGGGGTTCTCCAGTTAAGCCTATTCATAGGTGTTCTATTATAAATGTGAGTCGCATGGAGAAGTGTGAACTCCCAGTAGGAATCAGGTAGGCAAGTGTGTAAACACATTGCCTGTGCCTTGTTCATTAGAGTGCAGATTAATCACTCAGTGTGACCATTCTGCTAATGTGCATAAGGTGCGGATTGATGGATATGAATCCCATTGTCCTTCAGGTAATCCTAAAAGGCTTTAGAGGTGTATTCTCCTCCAGCATCGGACTTCCAGCCTTTGATGTTGGCATTATATTGAGTCTGGACATAGGAAACAAATTGTTTTGTGACCTTTAAGGTCTGATCTTTTGATTGAATGCAGATAACCCATGCCAACGATGTAAAATCATCATAAAAGATGATGGCATATTTGTATTTATGATATGATTCCACCTCAAAAGACTTGAGGTCTGAATGAATCAGCTCAAATGGTGCGGTTGCCCTTCACTCAGTATGAGGGAATGATCTGTTGGGTTGTTTACCTAGCTGACAGCCAGGGCAGATCAAATCTTCCTTAGGGATTGTGACATCTGGGAAGTCCTTTAAATGTTTTTGCGCAGCTTTAAGCATATCCTTTGAAGGGTGCCCCATGTGGCGATGAAGTAGATCATAGTCTACTGTTGCAACTGTTGTGTTGCCTTGTATGCCCATAGAGGGGGCGTGCATCCAATACATTGTGTCTGTCCCATGCAAGTGGAATGACAGAATGGTCTTCTTGACACATTTGTCAATAAAATCGATGCAACCAGGTCTGGTTGCGATTGTGATACAGTTATCTTTTAACAGAGTGCCCATAGATACAAGTTTTAAGTTGCATTGGGGCATATAGATAGCAGGCAATAATCGCACTGCATTTCCTCTGAAATTGATAAGAACGGTACCTTCTCCCATAATAGGAGCTTTCCCATTTGCTGTTTGACTGTACCTAGGTTCAAAGTAGGGTACATACTCAACAAAATCCTTAAGGTCATTTGTAAAGTGTGCCAAAGCACCAGAGTCCAGTAACCAGAGATCTGGTGGGAGCGCGTGTTCATGTTCTTGAGCACATTGTTTACCTTTTCCGCTTACTTTTGTGCAATCATCACACAGGTTGGACAGTGTGGTAAATAGTTTTATTTCACTACTACCAACTACAGATGAGAAAGTATATATATGATCATTTTGTGGTGAAAAAGATCACATGTCAGTGTCTGTGTGGTGTGTGAATGAGGATGGTACTTGCCATTCAGTGTTCCCATCAAAATTAAAGTACTCCTCTATGTACTCATCTTGATAATATTCCCCCTCGCCCATTGAAACCACATCTTCTTGCATCTCTATCCCAGAGTCATTATCATAGAGGATGATGTTGACGTCCTCTGGGAAAGAGGGGGTTTCCTCGGGTATTTCCTCAAGGTCCACAAAGTGGTATGCAAGAGGGAGGTTGTTGAGCTGGGAAAAACTGGATGGACTGGTGTAGTCAACACCCATTTCCCTTGTGAGGAAACTGTGAGTGAGACATACAATGGAGGGGTCAAACTCCGGGAGAGGGGGTGGTAAGACAACCTGGGCAAGGTCATCATCTTGTTCCATTGTGATGGTTGTTGCGAATGAGTTGTGTGTAGTGTCCATATAGTAGGATGTAGAGGAGGAGGCGCAGGTATGTGTTGAGAGTGAAAGGCGCCAGTTGGCAACCTTATCAAGATTCTTGACAGTTTGGGTGGTAGGGACCAGACCTAAACATTGCACAAGGGATATACTCTGCTTGACGTGTGGAAAGGCAGGCTCACCATAAGAGGTGGAGCCAGTTGTGTGCAAGAGTGCACAAGGGTTGACAATGGTTGAATAAGTGGGGGGACCAGCAGGCTCAATGATGACTGGTTCTTGCTCAAAGGCAGAGAAGGTGAAGGAGGTGGCAGTGTCAGCAACAGCAGCATTGGTCTTTCTTTTGCCTTTGTCCTTCTTCTTGTCCTGATTGGCCTGACCAGCTTCGGAGCATTTGCCCTGTCACTGTTTCTTTTCTTCCGATCCTGCGAATTGTCGCCCATAGAGGATGACAAGCCTTGTTGTTGCTGCTGGAACTGAGGATCGTTCCCTTTCTGCTTGACAGTGGAGACCTTGTTGGCAGAAGTCAAGGGCCTCTGGATGGAGGCGTGCTACTGCCAGGCAGTGGTAACGAGGCATTCCACCTCTGGAATGGTGGGTGCAACATCTTTACTCATCTTGGCAGACAATTGATTGATGATGGAGGAGAGGAGGTTGGTGTACTTGGGAAGTTTGGAGAGGACAATCATGAGTTTGATCAGATCTGGCACCTCATATTTCTTCTCAGCGAGTCATGTGAACAGAGAGTTGAGCTTGGCAAAGTGGGCACTGGGTGATTATTCTCCAGGAAGGATAGGATTCATCAGGTCCTTGAAGGTGCAATAGGCAGTGGTGATGGAGGGGAGCGAATAGGCTTTCTCCAAATCGGCCCAAAGAGTGCCGGCAGAGTCATGGCTCTGGAAGCACGCTGCAACGTGTGTGTCAAGCTTAAGGGTGATGGACCCAAGGGCCTTGTCATCAAGGTCGTCCCAAGCATTTTGCTCGGTCTGATTCATCTTGTTGCTGTGGGAGTCTACAATGTTGGTGGGGCGCGAGACTCTCTTGATGACACCCCAGGCACCAACAGAACGGAGGTAGGCTGTCATCATGGGGGCCCAGTTCTGGTAGTTGGAGCCAGAGAGGATGGGAATCTTTGAGTAGGTGGAGGTGGAGGAAGACATGGTTGAATAAGAATCTGGGGATGAAAGCATCAGTACTACCCACAACCTTGAAGGGAAGGATGCAAAGATTTTGCATTCCTGAATGTTCAAAGCCCTGGATCCAGAGTGACATAGTCTCCCCATGGATTTTAATCCAGGTGACATTTTTTCACTCTGAGCACTAAGTGCATCTGAGCAGTTCGGTGTTTTATTGCACAGAACTGTCTTAAACATTCTGCTACATCCGGCATGAAAATGCACAGGATGAGTGAAGCAGTATCCAGGTGAGTTGCTAGGTCTAAAAGATGCTAGCGGGGCTCATAACCTGTCAAAGGCAGCTATGTGCCAGCAAAGGTAGACTGTAACTACATACCTGGTTGGGACTGGCTTATTGAGAATGTTGGTGTTAGGATCAAAGTATCAATTAGAACTCAGATAGTTGAGTCTGAATGTACTAAATACATGGAGCATGTGAACTATCTACTATAAGAGTATACTGTATGTTCAACACACTCCACCCCTGCTCTTTACCCCCATGATGAGCTCTCCATCAGCAATCCCTCACTCTCTGCATGAGATTCAACTATCCATTTGTCTTTCATGGGCAATGTTTCAGACATATCACTACTCAACAAATCATTTGAGTCAGTTCTGAACAGCCATCAGCCTCTCAACCTATCTATCATGTCCAACCATCTTGATAATTCTCTTGTCAATGTTGTACCTCAGACTGTAACTGTTATGACTTGACCTGGCCTTGTTCATTTCCTTTCTTTCTTTTCCTTAGTTTAATCTCAATGGATCGCTATCCATCTCGTCTGGCGCTACCCAGACTGCTCTCGCATGGCATGTAGGTCATTATCCCATGGACTGCATCATATGTTTCATTTCTGACTAATGACCCTGCTGTCATTGTCGCTTCAGGTCGCTCCGACCGCTTCTCTGTTTCATGATAATCGTTGATTGACAGCTGCTTCTGATTGACACTGATTGACAGATCTGCAGTGGATATGACTTGCTTTGACTCGTTCTGAGTCCTTATGATTCCACAAGTCATATCTCCCTTAGTTTCTCGTTCTTCCACTTGTTCCATAGAGTTCCATAACCTTCTATGGCTCAAGTATATAAACAGTAGTCTTTACGCTTGTACTCCTTAAGCTAGAGCTACTCAATCCTACCTTTGAGATAAATCCTATGCCAGATCTTCCAAGACTGGGATAAGACTCGTCCTCTTCAGACTCTTCATATCCTTCGATGCTAAGCATGCTCCTCGTGAGCAGATACCTCGCCCGAAGGTCTTAGTTGTACCGTAGCATCAAGAACGCTGGTACTCCCCTAGTCCCAGACCTCCCCTTGAGTCTATGCTCAACCCTACCTGGGCCAAGCGTAACAGTAACTATCAGGGACACTTACCAGGAGAAGGTTCCTTTGTTGCCAACTATTGGATTGCTCAAAGACAGAATTGTACTTGCTCACTCTGGCTGTGCATCAGGGCCCTCGAAATGCATTGGAAATTTCACAAAGCCCCTACCTGATATCAGTGACGAGAGCAATCACACATCCCCCATTTTTATTAGCTTTGGTTCCAGCCCTGGCACCCCTAGGGCTGGTAGCTGCTTTCATACTCCCAAATCACCAACTAGACTGACTTGCAAGTCTGGAAAGGCTCTGCCCTTCATTCTTGTGCAAACAAAGCAATCAGCTAAGGTACTGCCACTTGATTCTCCCCCCCCTCTTGCAGTGGTGGCACCACAGCATAGAATGCAAAAGGATAAACTTCATGACAAATTGCTTGCTGCCAAAGACCTTGCTACCCAGGCACTCACATTAACAAGGCCCTTTCTAGTTGCAACCAGTCCCACTACCATCACAATGAAGAAAATACCTGGGACAACAAAGAGAAAGCCGATTCAAGTAGTTACCAAGGACAACGTTGAGGAAGCCAAGATATGATCCATTCAATGCATCAGAATGACTCAGTCAGTCAGGACAGAACCAACCATGTGGTCTGTTCCCTGTATGAATACACTGGCCAAACCACATAAACCAGTGACACCCACCCCAAAACACACTGCCTTGGGCTCTGGCTCAACTGCACCTCATGCTGGTAATATACAAGTTCAAACATCACTGTGCAGCCACAACAAAGGAGTTGCTGTGATGAACAACTTCTATCTCATGGCCATGGATCCCTTTGCCACTGTCCATAGTCAGACCAAGGATACTGGATATGATCACATCATGACTTCGATCAACAAGCTGCTCAAAGGGTATTGAGTCAGCTCCACCACACTCAATGAGATCTGGATGTGCATTTATCAAGCTCCAGGATACAAACTGAACTGTTGGATGGCTAACCTCACCAAGAATAGTGCTGAAGAGTTGTTCAGCACTATACTTCAAATTATGACTGTGGCAAGCAAAGACCAGCATAAAACTTAGTGGTAAATCATTCTTTTTTTGCCTCTCAGATTTAGTACTGATGCTGCTGACCAAGGTAGGACATATTTAGTTGATTCTGTTGGACAATATGTTTTGTTTGTATTGTATTTCTCAGATCCAATCCCTTAGCCCACTATATATAAAGTGTTATGAACCAATTCCTTTCAAGTTACTAGCCACTTGTTTCTCAATGGCGCGCACCTCAATCGTTAGTGGTAAGCATGTGCGACTAGTGTTTTAAAGTCCAGTTGTGCAACTGCAAAAAGACTGGCAACTGGACTGGACTGCAACTGGTTGCAACTGGACTGCAGTTGCCAGTTGCCTGATTTTTCAGACTTGACCAGTTGCAGTTGCCTGATATTTGGAAGGTCAGGCAACTGGTTGCAACTGGTTGCAACCGGTGTACAGCCACCCCCTAATTACC
>JBBPSV010000224.1:0-25459 GCA_038093795.1 Retiboletus fuscus
CCTTACCTCTCCCTCCCTCACCCTTGCCCTTGCCCTTGCCCTCACTCTCACCATCTGATTGCACATGCCAGTGCCATCACCGTCACTGTCACCTTCCTTGCCTCTCCCTCCTCACCTCTCCCTCCTCGCCTCTCCCTCGCTCACCCTCACCATCACCCTTGCCGTCACCCACACCATCACCCAGTCAGGTGGAGATGGTGAAGCGACAGCACAACACATGCAATCGCATGTGCCAGCACTGTCACCATTGCCATCTCCTTCCTTCCCTCTCCCTCCTTCCCTCTCGCTTGCTCGCCCTCACTGTTACCCTCGCCATTACTTGTGCTGTCACTGGGTCAGGTGAGGATGGTGCAGTGACAGTACAACGCATGCACTTGCGTGTGTTGTACCATCGTTCCTCCTGCCCTCACTCTCACGACCACCACTCCTTGGGCTCCCTCCTCCTCACCTCACCCTCTCTCTGAGTCGGCAACAGTGCACTGTGCACACTGTTGCCGTTGCCATTGCCATCTCCCTCTCACCTATTCATACCCATGGGTATACCCGTGCTATTGCCTAGCCGTCCCTCATCCCCATTCCGGTCCTTGCCCCACTGGCAAGCATGCAGCTGCAACCACACAACACATGTAATCGTGTGTGTTGTGCAGTCGCTGCTGCATACCCTCTCAAGTCTCAACTCCTCGTTGTTGCGGTTGCCCTGGTCCTCATCCTTGCCTCCCTCATCCCCATCCTGGTCCTCGCCCTGAGCATGCAGCTGTGACCACACAATGCACGCGATTGCATGTATTGTGCAGTCGCTGCTGCATGCTCTCTCAACTCATTGTTGTTGCAGTCCCCCTGGTCCTTGTCCTTGTTTCACCCTCGTCCTCCCTCCTTGCTCAGCAATGGCACAATGTGCCGTCGCACCTTCCCTCGGGCCTCCTCAATAGGCTGTCCACCTCTCTGCTCACCCCAGTGTTTGTGTCCAGCTTCACCATTTGTGGTATTTAGTTTAGTTTAGTTTTTTTTGTAAAATATTATTTGTACTTAGCTACTTATTTATTATGGACAACCTGAGAACAGCTTGAGCGGACCAAAAGTCAGCTTAGACCCATGCAAGGCCAATGAGACAGGGCACCATCATGGGACCCTCTCAAGCACTTTTTTGTGGTGCATCATTGGTTCACTTGATCGTGCCTGGCCGCCGTGATTAGTAAGTTGGAATTGGGTTAGCCAAAGCAAATGTCCATGTTTCTGTGACTGTATGGGGGAGGGACCCTTAATTCCCTTTTTCACCCACCTGTCCTCCAATTGTGGCCTTTGAATGGCCTACAAAAGTGTGGGCAACCAATAACGTTACAACCGACTTTGCTGATTGGCGGCCAAGAGCACTAGCCAAAGTGAGAGCCGACACTCCACCGCCTAAGGTCCGAGAGTTGCAGATATGATCTGAGAATCTCTGATTACAGTACACATGAAAAAGGTATGCTGATTCATCCAAGTGCAGACAACATAAAATGGCACTCCAGTGCGATGGTTATGAAGCAGCAAGGTGAGTACTCGTTATGCACAGACAATGAATGAACAGATAAACTAAAGGTATGTACATATTTTCTTGAGTGGACCATGTGTTCCTGCTCCCGGAGTATTTCACCCTTGTGACCATCTCTTTGCTCACATGTGTGACCTGTTTATATAAGCCAATTAGATAGTCTTTATGTTTATTTCAATAGAAAAAAAGAAATTTGAATGTGAAAATAAATAAAATGGCAACACAAATAGTACTCGGCTGAGGGTCCTCGACTACTTTCGTCGAGCCAATCAATGTGTGACATTGTTGACAGTCTGATACTTATTCTCTATAGGACCTACCATTATATTGGTTTATGCTACTTCCCTTATTCTGCCTTTCTGACAGATGTTGTTCACTTATGTCCAGCCACATGATCTTCGACATTTGGTAAAAGTCTGTTTCCTATTATCTACTGGACCTACCATTATAATGGTTTATGCTACTTGCTCTATTCAACTGGACTGAGAGTCATTGACTATATATATCCAGCCATGTGATCTTTGACATTGTTACCAGTCCGTTTCCTATTATCTACCGGACCTACCATTCTAAGGTGGCTATAAGGGGTTATCAGGTAGCCTTGCTATTATTTATAATTTGCTACTCGCATATGTTAGCAAGCCCTTATAAGGCCTTATACACAAAATCACATTGTTGTGATGCAATGCTCATCCGACTGTGTGTGACATGTATGCAAATATCTGGTGCACTTGAATTGCATGTCATGATAGCAAGGACACAGGTTAATCCGACTTAATCAGGGTGTTTGTCAGGACCATTCTCCCAGACGAAAGACTCTGGATCCCCACGTGTTCAACTTGATCGATACTTCGAATCAACCATAGGTGAGGCGATGGAATGATGACATGATCCATGAGTATACATCTTTGGCTCTGGAAGACAGTAAGCGTGTCCCCTATGCGCTCTCGACCGCGCATCCAACACTCATGCATGTGCACAGCCAATGTTTCGTCGAGTCTTCAGTGTAGTTTCCCACCATGTCCATGATGGCCACGCTGGACATGAGCAAGGCTATGGACGTATGTGGGGTGGATGTCAGGCCCAAGGTAGTGTTTGATAATTTAGTCTTTCGGCAAGTGTTCATTGCGGTTGCCGTGGGGTGACGCTCATGCTAGATAATAGGATACAGAATCCGTTCAAGCTGGTGTTGCGGTCGTTGGCGCAGGAGATGGGGCATGCATAATGCCAGTCGAGGGGTACACGTCGTGTGAGAGATGAGGATCTACTTGGTTGTGTGGTGTGGACAGTTTGATGTATGCGTTTACGAGTGCACACCATTGTTTCCTTGCATACTAGTCTGGTCAACTTTCTTATTGACCCTTTGATAAGTTACTGTTTGCTCGAAAAAGGTGTCAGTTCAACCACTCGTACCCCCACCTAAGTATTAACAATTCCTGGTCATTCCCGTGCATGTTGGGGCTCCGGGCTGCATCTACAGCAACACGGTCTAAGTTTACCGGACTGTGATTACCACAGAAAAACCGTAAGAGCTCGTATGGGAAGCCAACCTGAAATCGGGTTTTGGACCCAGTTTTTTTTTTCTGTGGCCGAGCTGAGATGCCGAGGAGTGGTGTGCTGATGGCAGATGTAGAACACATTGTCACGATCCTCCATCATAATGCCCAGCAGCCCAGGTGATGCCACCCTGAAAACGGTCTCAAACATCCCCCCATAATTCCTCCATGCAGGGGAGGAAAGGAAAGCAGAAGGCTGCCGATTCCCACGGAGATGCTATGAATTTGGGTAGCGATGGAAGTCAATCAGCAGCAAAGCCAGGACCATCTGCCACTGCTCACTAGATGGTTCAGGATGAAGACACTCTGCTTGAATTTGTGCTAGCAAACAAGGTGATGATGGGGGACGGCCATAATTTCAGGGCATCGTTCTGGCATAATATGGCTAGCAAGCTTCCTGCACCCACTCAAGGGAAGCCAAAGACGGCTGATGGCTGCAAGGAAAAATGGAAGCAGGTAAGTGATGTTTTTTCTTTTTCTTACTTATGCTCCTGACTAGAATCTTGTAGATGAGAGCTATGTTTGATATTGTTGACAAGATCACATATATGTCAGGACTTACATATTCGCTAGAGAGAGGAGTGGACATTGGACTAGAAAATCAACATGTGTGGGATGAAATCACGAAGGTATGTTCTCGTTTCCTGTATGTCTTCTACTAATAGAGTTCAATTGTGTGTAGAATACCAAAGGTGTCAGCAAATTCAAGAACAAAGGGTGGGATCACTACAAAAAGATGCAACTCCTGGTGACGTTGAAGTCTCAAGGCAATAACAAGCTTGTGTCCCTCAGAGAGGTTCAAAAGGCTCACGCTCCCCCTTCCTTTCCATTGCCATTGCTTCTCACTCATGGAACTCCCACTGTGGGTCATCCCACATGGGGAAGTGGGTCTATGGTCGCTGAGATTGCATCAGCTGCAATGTCACGCGATGTTGAGATGAATGTGCTCAGGCCTGGGCCAAGCAAGTCTACCGGCATGCCATATGTCTCCTCCATGTCTCCCTCCACTTTTCAGCCACCCTCAGTGCTGTCTTCATATGTTGGCTCTGCTGTGAGCTCCATCAAGCTGTCATCCAGCATCTCTGCTTGTGTAGAATGCTCAAACTTGAAGCGCAAGGCCAATGATGACGATTCATCCATGGTATCAGCTGCCACTCCCTCAAAATCAGTGGTTAGTGCAGCATCTGGAGCATCCACTGGTAGTCAGAAACGCTGTGTTCCACAGCAGTCTCACAAGGTCATTGAGCTCTGGGATGATATCAGTGCACTTCAGACCACCTTTCATGCCAACATCCAGCTCATGGAATGTGCTATTGAAGCAACTGCAAAACCAGCAGTACCCAATGCCATGCCTCCACCAGCAGTGTCATTGAACCATGATGCTGAAGCCAAAAAATGAAATACTGCGAGAACAAAGCTTCTCGAGCATGACAGGGGTTTCCTTTCATCAGAAAAACTCATTGTTATGTTTGACATCTTCGGGAAGAATACTGATCATGTAGATGTGTATCTTCTCCTTGCAACATCACCCGCAAGCACAGACAACGTTCAGCAAAGCTGGTTGAGAAAGAGAATTGTTGAAGCTGTAACATAGTATATTATATTGTGTTGTATTTCCATTGTCAACCAATTGTTATATTTGTCACTCACTATGACAAGACAGGCTAAGTTCTATTGCTATGAACATAAAGAAGATGGTCCTGCCAAAGACGGTCCACAATCTCATCCTGCTTTGCTGCCATTGCGTCACACTCAACGGCCATGATAAATCCATTTGCTAGACTCCTGAATACCACTGTTTGATCAGCTGGAGCTGCTGCCTCTACCAGAGCTGGCTCCTCCTCAGGGTCTCTCAAGTCCATAGGATCATAGCGGTGGATGATGTTGTGAATACAACAAAGAGCAGGGGGGATATGTGCTTGAATATCCATCCCATACTCAGGGGGGATCACCAGGATATGAAAATGCCACTTGAGAACCCCAATGATCCACTCAATGACATTGCGTAGCTGCACGTGACACAGATTGAAGTACTCACAAGCATTCACAGGTCTTTGAACACAGTGGTAAGCTATTGATTCTGGGATGTCAAATGTTAGTACATACCTCATGTGTGAATGATCCCACTCTGGTAAATGGTACCAGGTACCATGGTATGGAACCAGTAGCTGTGGGCAAATCGGGTACCCAGCATCAATGAGATAGTACTTTCCAGTAGGAATGGTGAAGTCAGTTGTGCGAGCATCATGATACACAGATGCATCAGCTGCTGACCCTTCCCACCCACTGAGAATGTAGACAAATTCAAGATTGAAGTTGCAGCCAACGAGGCAGTTCTGCAAGTGGAAACCTTTTCGGTTGCATGTAGCATCCCTGTCAGCTGCAGATGGAGTGCATGTGATGTGTGTCCCATCGATTGCACCGATAGCATCTTTGAAATAGGGATATACAGTGGTATCATCAGTGATATAGGAAGGTATTGGATCATCCGAGTGTGGTAATTTGACATACTTGGTGTATATTTGAGTCAACGAGAAGGCATTTAGCATCTGGCGAAAATATCTACAAGAAGTTATAGGTATTTTTCGTGGGGAACAAGAGAAAAAACTCACTTCAATATTGTATTGTTTGATTGCTGTTATGTGTAGCATACAAGCAAGGTCTGACAAGGATGACTCTAGAGTCTTCAGAGGGATCTGCTCACGAAGAGCATGCTCGATGAAGAGATATCTTTGAGAGTCGATGAGGTTTGTCTCAAGGACCAAGGATGACCCAAAAACATATGCTAATATTGCGCAGATTCTGAATGAGTTTTACAGGAACGAAGTAACTACTTAAATAGGCTAGGGAGGTTGTGCACGGACCAAGGGACAAAAAAGGGAAGATTGGGAACACTAATCACTATGAGAGAAGCGATGGAGGAGTAATGAGTCCAAGGTGTAGAGAGTTGTTCAATAAGAGAGATCATAGAATGAAAAATGAGTGGAACTGGTTATCATCAAGAAGTGAAAGTAACGAGAAGAGTGATTGCCCCTCCATGTGTGTAAAGAAGAGGAAAGGGATAGGAGGAAGATAGAGCGATAAAGAAAGAGAATTGTAACATTACCCCCTTCATACAATTGAACCCCAGGTTCAATTACTAAACCCCGACTCGTCCATTGGTTAAACCAGAGAGAGAGAGGGCCCCCTGTATATTGCCAGCTGTTGTGAGGGGGATAGATGATCAAATGGACACTCATCTGCGATGTGACCTGGTTGACGACAAACACCACAGTTTCTATGGGGGTAAAAGCGGGCTGCATGTCCCCAGTTATGACAGTAACTGCATTGGTTCCGCAAACAAGAAGTAGAGGGGTGGCCTGGAGCAGAGGTTCTGCAGGTGGGGCATTGGTAGTTCGAGCAGTCCTCAAGGTAGTGACCCAATGTATTACAATAGAAGCACCGAGTTGTGGGAGTGGCAGGCGGGTGAGCCAGGGCTGGGGCTCTAGGAAGGGTACAAAAAGGAGAGGATAGGGCTTGCCGTCCATTGGGTAAATTAATATATCGGGGAGCATTGCGTGGAATAGGGATGGTACTTTCCTCAGAGGAAGAGGAGAGAGTGTCTTCTTCATCTTCAGAGGCAACCGCAGTAGGGGTGGTTGGGGGGGACGAGAGTCGAGAGGCTAATGAGGAGGGGGTATTGATAGGAAGAGGGGGGGGGTGATGGGTTACAAGAAGGAGAGATGGAATTCAGTAAGTACGTGTCCCTTTGGTCTTCATGCATGAGAAGAAATATGTTGTAGAATGTGGGAAAGATGTGAACAGGGGCAATGGCTTCGATGAAGACTCCAAAGCCATGGAGGTGTAGGGTGGTCAATATATGAGTAGGAAGTTCTCCCAGGACTAGACAAAGGGGTGTGTCATGGTGAGTCTGTTCTAATTGTTGAGCATGGAGTACTTCATGGAACAAATGAACGAGATTCTGGCTGATTTTGTCTAGTTGATATAAAGGGTTGTTTTCGATGAGGAGGGTCAGGGTAGGGTTTTCAAGGACCACAGCATAGAGGAGGTGTGCATGGTAGGTTGATAGTAAGGAGGGTCTGACCGATCAGTTGCAGAGAGGAGAGAATTCCATTGGGGATGGGGAAGCAGACATGATCAAAATGGGGATGAGAGGAGGCGGAGGTGAGGATGATGGTTGTATTCCGAAAGGAAGTAGGCTACGGCGATAGCCCAAATTACTACGAGGAGGGTGGCGAAGATTATATATGGGATGTTGTGAGGGGGAGGGCGAAGTTGGAACGGCATTCACTACTTGGAGGGGAGTAATTGGGTGAGGAATAGGGTGAGGAACCAAAGGATAATGAAGAGGAACAGTAAGATGATTGGGAGAATTTCGTTGTAAAACTGCATGTAAAGGGGATACACCTTGCTCTGGGAGGAATCTGCTCACAGGGAGCACACTCACAAGAGGAGGTGTGGGGAGTTAGAGGCAATGGAGGGTTTTGTAACTAGAGAGGATCTTATTGGCATGGCAGAGATTGGATTCGGGTTCCCAGGTATTTTCCAAAGAAGGGTATCCCTTCCAGGCAGTCAGGTACTTCCATCGGTTGCTAGGGCCCTTATGGGTGATGATGGCTTCCACTTCATATTCCTCTTCTTGGTTAATGAGGTCCAGGGGTGGGGATTGGAAGGTTGGGCCATGTGCCTCTGTCGTGCGGTAGGGGGTTAAGAGGGAAGCGTGGAAGGTGTTATGGATCTTCCAGGTGGGTGGAAGGCAGAGTTCATATACTAAAGGAGAGAGTATCTTGGAGATCTCAAAGGGGCCTAAGCGTCTGGGAGCTAATTTCCTAGAGGGATACCTTAATCTAAGGTGGGTGGTTTCCAGCCATACTTTATCTCCGACTTTCCATGAAGGAAGTGTCCCTGATCATTTGGAGACCAGGGCTCTTTGAGTGGATTGGTGGGCAGCAAGAGCTTCTTTCCTGGCAAAATCCAGGGATTCAAGACGATTTTCTAAGGTGGGGAGGAAGGTCTTTCCTAAAGGGGGGTAAGCACGCAGTTCATAACCGTAGAGTAGGGAGAACAGGGATTTCTTAGTGGTGGAGTGGGGGGCTAAGTTGTGGTGGAATTCTGTGGTGGTAAGATAAGAGGACCAGGTTGTGGAATTGTTGGAACAGAAGATGCGGAGGTAGGTTTCGAGTTCTTGATTGGTTCGTTCGGTTTGCCCATTGGTTTGGGGGTGGTAAGCGGTGGATAGTTTGACATCATATTTAAGGATTCTGGCGAGTTCTCTGGCGAAGGCAGAGGCGAACTGAGGGCCTCTATCAGAGATAAGAGAGTCATGGAGGCCAAAGCGTTTGAATACGTTATCGAAGAATAGTTGGGCAACGCCAGCTGCATCAACTGTTTTGTTGCAGGGTATGAGAATTACCCCCTTGCTAAGGTAGTCGACCATGACTAGCACAGAATTGAATCCACTGGAGGGGGGTAAATCTGTAATGAGATCAATGGACAGGTGTTTGAATGGGAGGGGGGAAGCAGTGGGGATAGGATGGAGAGGGGGGCGAGTGGGATGGGTGTTGGTCTTGTTCTGTTGGCACACCGCACATCCATCTATATAGCTTTTGATGAAGGAGGAGAGACCTGGCCACCAGAAGTCTCATTCGAGGATGTGCTTGGTGCGAAAGATTCCCATATGACCTGAGAGAGGGGAGGAATGGATGGAGGCAAGGAGGGGGGATTGAGCAAAGGGTGGGACATAGAGGCGCCCTTTGAAATAGAGGTGGCCATTGTCGAAGGCCCAGTCGTTAAGTGAAGCGCGGGTGAAGAGAGGGGAGCCGTCATCGAGGATGGCAAGGGCTTTGAGAACAAAGGGGTCAGAGGATGAGGAGTTACAAATGTGACGAGCGAGGGTGAGGTCGAGTGCTTGGATGACAATTGGGTCAGGAAGAATGGAGGCATGGAGGTTGTCATCACTGGTGTCCACAGAGTCTCTTCAAGAAAGGGCATCGGCAGGTCCCATCTTGGAGCCAGGGGTGATGACCCAGTTGATGTAAAAATCCTAGAGGAAGAGGGCCCAGCGAGCTTGATGGCAGGAGAGTTTGCGAGGATCATGGATATAGGAGAGGTTTTTGTGGTCAGTGATTATGTCTACTGGGTGAGAGGTTCCCTGAAGGTAATATTTCCATTCTGAGAGGGCGAGGATGACAGCTAGAAGTTCTCGATCATAGATATCATAGTTTCGTTCTGCAGAAGAAAAGGTTTTTGAAAAATAGGCGCAGGGGTGAAGATCATTGTTGGTGTCCCACTGCATCAAGACTGCTCCAGCTGCCAGGAGAGAGGCGTCAGTCATGATGGAGAAAGGTTTGGCGACATCCGGGATGAAGAGGACTGGGGCTGAGGAGAACAGGGATTTCAGAGACTCAAATGATTTGTCCTGGAGTGGTCCCCAAACCCAGGGTTGGTCTTTACAGGTAAGGAGGGTGAGGGGAGCAACGATGTTGGAGTAATTTGGGATGAACTTTCAGTAGAAGTTAGAGAATCCGAGGAAAGAGCAGACTCCTTTGACTGAAGTGGGTGGCTTCCAATCTGCTAAGGTGGATAGTTTGGAAGGATCCATTCGCACTTGGCCCTGTCTGATAATGAGTCCTAGATATTTTATAGTAGGGTGGTCGAAGGAACATTTGGTTATTTTCAGGGATAGGTGATGTTCCCTTAAATGAGAGAGGACTCTTCTAGTGCATTCATGGTGGAGGGTAAGAGATCCCTTGGTGTGAATCCCCATGTCGTCCATATAGATCTTGAGCCATCCCTCTAAGATCATGTCGGTGAAGATGTGGTTCATGAATGCTTGAAAAGTAGCAGGGGCATTGCAGAATCCAAAGAACATGACGGTGGGTTCGAAGAGACCAAAGGGTGTAATGAATGCACCTTTCCATTGATTGTCTTCTTTAATGTGAATGTTGTTATATCCCCAGTGAACATCGAATTTGGTGAAGAGATCTGCGTCTTTCATATCATCGATAAGTTCTGGGATTAGGGGGAGTGGATAGGCATTGTGAACTGTATGGCTGTTGAGCCATCGGTAGTCTTGACAGGGATGGAGATCTTTCTTTGGGTCAGACTTCCCATCAGATTTCTTTGGGATGAAGAAGAAGGGGGAGGCTTGAGGAGATTTAGAGGGGATGATACGACCAGTTTTCAAGTGCTTGTCGATAAAGTCCTTACAGACCTCCTTTTCCAGCGGGTTGAGTGGGTAGACCTTGGCAATTTTTGGGGTAAAGGTGTCCTTGAGTTTGATAGTATGATCAAAGGTTCAGTGGGGGGGAAGTTCATTGTAAGTTTGTTCAGAGAAGATGTCAATGAAATCCTTGCAGAAGTCTGGTAGAAGTTCCTCAAGGGGGGGAGGAGGTGTTGTGGTCGTTTCATTGATTTCGGTGTCCTTCTGAAGGCGATACTCACGAAGAGACCAGTCTTCTTCAGAAGGATATCGAAGTGTTATCAATTCTGCAAGTTCCTGGTCGACATCTTTCCCCAGCCAGAGAGAGAGGTAGTTGATTTCATGGGAAGAGATAGGGGGTAGAGATATGGAGAACTTTCTCCAATCAATGGTTGGGTTAACCTTTTGAAGCCAGGGCATTCCGAGGATGATCTGTGGGCAGCCCAGTTGGGTTATCATAAGGTTTTCTTGGTCTGCGAAGGTTCCAGATGAGAAGGGCACAGAGGCGGTTTGAGTAATTGTTCCTTGTTGGTTGGGGGTTCCATCCATATTGTATGTGATGATGGGATCTGAGAGTGGTGTTGTGGTGAAGTTGTCCTTTCCTAGGAGGCGGCAGTCAAGGAAGTTCCCGGTGGCTCCAGAGTCAATGAGTGCTGAGGTTTCGACAGTTTTATTCTTTCCTTGTAGTTGAACAGGGAGGTGTAGGGTTCGATTGCTCAATGGTGCTACAAGTACATGGGAGGGGAGGAGAGAAGACATCGGAGCAACTCTCCCTTTTAAAAATCCTGTGCAGTCTTTACTCTTTCCAGGAGGGTGGAGGCGATTTCTGCAGTGGGTTCTTCTTCATAACACATCTTTAGAATGGAGAGTAGTTCCTTATCATCCTTTCCAGAAGTCTTGAGGGTGTTGATGTAGACTTCCAGGTTGGACTTAGAGGTAGAGGCAATGGGGGTTACAGCGGTTCATTCAGTGTTTGTTCGAATATTCTGAGGGCAAGGGGAGTTTCAGGGAAGGGTGGCTCCTTTGCAGTTAGTAGAGTTGTGGCCAACCCTTCTGCATTGGAAGCATCATCCTTCTCTAATACACTTGGCTCGCTCGGTTGGGGTAAGCTTGCTAAGAGTGATGATATCAACGTCCATGGCATTGGGGTCCCGGGAGGGGGTTCTCAGGAAGGAGGAGGGTTGAGGGCAACCTCCTCGAAGGGCTAAGATGCGCATCTTTTGTGCATGGAAGACTTTGGCTTGGTTGATCCAGTCGGTGATTGTGGTAGGGATCGTAGACATGAAGAGGATCATGGTGGCGAGTCTCTGGTCAATTCCCAAGGAAAATTGGTTGATGAGGGAGGTATTGTCGGTGATGCCTGTTTTACAAGCAAGGTTCTGGAAATTGGTGATATATTGTTGGAAATCATCGTCTTTGGTTCCGTCAGGGCATGTGAAGGATTTCTGGATTAGCTTGGACAATCCCAAGCGGGCAGTGGCTTTGGTGTCGAAGGGGAAAAAGGTAGTTTTGAAGTTGGTGGAGAAGTATGAGAAGGTCTTCTCCACAGGTTTGGTGTTAGGATCTGCCATTTTATCATACCACATTTTGGCAAAGGAGGCTCCCCTTCCTTCACTCATCTTGTTGAGGGTCGTCATGATCTTTCCCTCATCAGTGGAGTACAGGGTAGGGTTCAGAGCGAAGTAGGCCTTCATGGCCTTGATCCATCTAGAGGCATCTGTGGGTTTTCCAGAGAAGTTGGTGGGAAGGGCAGCTTTTAACTCGATGTCTTTGGCCATGGTGGGTGGGGCAGGGGTAGGTGTAGTGGCTTGGGTTGTTGTGATGACTTGGGTGGCGGTGGTCAAGGGGTTAATTCCCGGGGTGGTGTGTGTCTGTCTGGTTCTCAAAGGTCTCTGGGGAAGTTCAATGGTCTGGTATGGGTTGTGGAAAGGAGGGATTGAAGTACTCATTTCCTCGCTTGGGTCGACCTTGATATCAAAGGTCTCTGGGTCAAGTGGTGTCTGTGATGAGCTCATGGTGACTGCAGGTAGAAGTCCTTCACCTAAAGAGGTGGGACTGAAGGAGATTCAGAATCTTTTGTTACACGTAGCATACAAGCAAGGTCTGACAAGGATGACTCTAGAGTCTTCAGAGGGATCTGCTCACGAAGAGCACGCTCGATGAAGAGATATCTTTGAGAGTCGACAAGGTTTGTCTCAAGGACCAAGGATGACCCAAAAACATATGTTAATATTGTGCAGATTCTGAATGAGTTTTACAGGAATGAAGTAACTACTTAAATAGGCTAGGGAGGTTGTGCACGGACCAAGGGACAAAAAAGGGAAGATTGGGAACACTAATCACTATGAGAGAAGTGATGGAGGAGTAATGAGTCCAAGGTGTAGAGAGTTGTTCAATAAGAGAGATCATAGAATGAAAGATGAGTGGAACTGGTTATCAACACTGATTGCTATGAGAGAAGCAATGGAGGAGTAATGAGTCCAAGGTGTAGAGAGTTGTTCAATAAGAGAGATCATAGAATGAAAAATGAGTGGAACTGGTTATCATCAAGAAGTGAAAGTAATGAGAAGAGTGATTGCCCCTCCATGTGCGTAAAGAAGAGGAAAGGGATAGGAGGAAGATAGAGTGATAAAGAAAGAGAATTGTAACAATTGCTGGAAACGCTCCCCAATGTGCCTGCATGGTAAGCCAGTTACACAAGTGTACAAGAATATGCTGAGTTGTTCTTCAAGGGAGACGTGTTTGGAAGATGTGAATCTGTGAGCCTTCAGTTTATCAATAAGTTGATTGAAGACATGCTTCCAAATGCCCAGTTCATTGTGAATTTGATCTGGATGGCTGTTGATAAGCTCAAGAACCCACATTTGACCTGTTAAAATAGATATATGATATGGTATTGGCTGTGCTTGAGCTTGCGAGGATGCAACTGCCTGAGTCAAGAAAAGCATAGATTTCATTATAAGGTCGCTCATTTGCCAGCTTTGAAGAAGCATGATATGGAATATGTGGTCACCGGGATCCTCTTCTGTGTCTGTATCATCTTGAAAACCAGAGTCCAAGTTGTGTTGAGATGTGGAGCTTTTGTCCAGCATAGCTAGGTAGTTGTTATCGATGTGCTGATTCTGATATCATATGTGCTGTATTGAATTCAGACTCCGCCTCAATCTCCAAAAACTGGGACTAGGTTTTCATGAAAACCTCACCTGGGTTTGTTTCTCATATGAGCTCTGAGGGATGCTGATGTGCAGTTCGCCATTGACAACTTGATAACCTTTGCAACCACCCAATATGAAACTGCCAGGCATGGACCAGACTGTGCTGCCGAGTAGTACCAAGCAGAGAGGTATGGGGCGCTAATGGAGGTAGGGAGCTGGTCAGGCTGCTGATATCAGTGCCGAGGCCTATGAATTGAGAGCCTCTCTAGAGAAGAGCTGCCCAGAACATCACAGCGATGGGGAACACAGAGCTTGTGTGGTCTCCTTCACCAGTGTCCAGGTGGTGTGCACTGTGCGCAGCCAGTCCCACACATTGTCACTAGCAGTAATGCCAGTGGCTGCATGTAGATCTCATGTCAGTGAAATGAATCCAAACAAGTTCACTCCACTCTCCATCAGACATGTGCACAGCAGCACTGCATCCTGTGGCTGATAACAGGTTCGTTCTGTCCTTCATCAAACACGTGGTACACAGCAATGTTACATCCTGTGGCAGCCTTTAACAACCCATTGCTGCAGAATCTCCGCTTTTCTTTCCTCTGTGTTCTTCTCTCCAACTTTGTCTTGCACTCATGGATGAACACAATCCACTCTCTACCTCAGATTTTACCCCACAGCCACAACATGCTCAGGGAAGAAAGAGATCAGATGGCTCGGAATCACACTCATCTGATACAAACAAATGCAAACATGTCTTCATAACTTGTAAGTAGTAATGTGGGCCATGCTGAGGGATTGTTGATATCCCTGTGCAGACATCCATGCCATGAATGTTGCATCTGGCATCCATCACATGCCGGCAGGCTTCTATGCTGCTGTACAGATTGATGGGAAGATCAGAAAGACTTCAAATAAACCCATGTTGGTCGGCAAGGATGTAGTGGAATGGGATGAAGTAATCCTGTTGTGAGTTACCCTCCTTATTGTTGTTGCTTCTACTGAACATGGTCTAGGCCATTGAAACGGTCATCTGTGATTTTGTTCAAGGTCTATGCATCCTTTGAGCTCGGACCAAGGTGCAGAAACGGAATACTACTTTGCTGATTCAAGACTACTGTGGGAGATGTACTTGACCACAATGAAGAACTCCAGCATGAGCAACTCCACCACTGTCATACTCACTCCCTGACATCTCATTGTAGATATCAGGTTCCTGGATAAAGATGTTTTATCATCACGTTCATTGCTGAGAATAACCACCAAATGATGCATTTGTGATGTCAGTGAATCCATGACAATACTTGATGTGAGTGACCTGTTCACCTCATTGTTGATGTTTCCTGACTGCATGATGATAGTTGTCATTATCAGATGCAATGAGCTCCCTAGCACAGTTCACTGATACCGGACATCATGCTCTTCTGTGTTATTGCCAGTTCCACAATCAAAACAATCTTGATGAAGCCATCAAATGTTTCAAGCGTATCCAGGCCATGTCCCTACCAGACAACTCAAATCACCATGCTACATTATTTAAATTGGCCACTGCGAGGTTCATCGATTGTGAAGACAACCATCATTACGGTGATCTACACATGGCAATTACATTGTATCAAGACATACTCCAGCTTCGCACCAGTAATCACTGAGGTCACTGTGTCACAGCACTAGATCTCTGCTTTGCTCTTCTGGCCCATTTACAGAGACAAGGTGAAGGCTTACTCTGCAAAGTAGTGAAGAGTTATGCATACCGAGCAGCATCACTTGCACTGCAAATGGCTGGGATTTCTGTGACTATTCAAGTGATGGAGTCTGGGATCTCGTGTGTGAAGATCACAAATGCTGATGATGAAGAGTTGATATGGAAGGCATGGGCTATGTTACTGTGCTTTTCAGATGGGAATCCTGGCTGGCCTGGAGCACTAGCTGCCGTTGGAAGCTTACTGTATCATCAATTCGAGAACAATGGGAAGATTGGTGACATCCATGAAGCAATCTTGATGTTTGAATATTCCATGCAGCTCACTCCAGATGGACATCCAGAGAAGCCAGCTTGGTTGTCCAACCTTGGGAACTCATTATTTTGTCACTTTGAGCAGCTTGGTGACCTTGCAGACATTGACAAGTCCATTTTGATGTTTAGAGAAGCAGTCCGTCTTACCCCAGATGGCCATTCCAGCAAGCTAGTTTGTTTGAAAAATCTCGGGAAGTCATTATTGAGTTGCTTTGAGCGCCTCGGTAACCTCGTGGACATCAACAAGTCCATTTCAATGTTTGAACAGGCAGTCCACATCACTCCCGACAGCCATCCCTACAAGCCAGCTTGCTTGTCCAACCTCAGGAAGTCATTATTGAGTCGCTTTGAGCACCTCAGCAACCTTGCAGGCATTGACAGGTCCATTTTGATGTTTGAGGAGGCAGTTCGTCTTTCCCCCAATGACCATCCTGACAAGGCAGCTTGTTTGTCCAACCTCGGGAACTTGTTATCTCGTCGCTTTGAGCACCTTGGTAACCTCACAGACATCGACAAGTCTATTTCAATGAAAGCAGAGGCAGTCCATCTCACCCCCAATGACCATCCCAACAAGCCAGCTCGGTTGTCCAACCTCAGGAACTCGTTATGTTGTCAGTTTGAGTGCCTTGGTGACCTCGCAGACATCAGAAGGTCCATTTCAATATTTGAGGAGGCAGTCCATCTCACTTCTGACAAGCCAGCTCAGTTGTCCAACTTTGGGAACTTGTTATCTCATCGCTTTGGGCACCTCGGTGACCTTGCAGATATCGACAAGTCCATTTTGATGTTTGAGGAGGCAGTTTGTCTTACTCCCAGTGGCCATCCCAACAAGCCAGATCTCTTGTACAACCTCGGGAACTCGTTATTGAGTCGCTTTGAGCACCTTGGTGACCTCGCAGACATTGAAAAGTCTATTTTGATGTTTGGAGATGCAATCTGTCTCACCCCCAATGGCCATCACAATAAGCCAGCTTGTTTGAACAACCTTGGAGCCACGTTATTTCGTTGCTTCGAGTGCCTTGGTGACCTTGTGGACATAGACAAGTCTATTTCAATGAAAGAAGAGGTACTCCATCTCACCCCAAATGGGCATCCTGACAAGCCAGCTCAGTTGTCCAACCTTGGAAACTCATTATCTCGTCACTTTCAGTGCCTCAGTGACCTCATGGACATGGACAAGTCCATTTCAATGTTTGAGGAAGCAGTCCACTTCACTCCTGATGGTCATTCCAACAAGCCAGCTTGCTTGAGCAACCTTGGGAACTTGTTATGCGGTCACTTTAAGCAGCTTGGTGGCCTTGTGGACATCAACAAGTCCATTTCGCTGTTTGAGGTGGCAATCCATCTCACTCCCAATGGTGATCCCAATGAGCCAGCTTGGTTGAACAACCTTGGGGACTCGTTATTGAATCACTTTGGGCGGCTCGGGGACCTTGGGGACATCGACAAGTCTATTTTGATGTTTGAGAAAGCAGTCTGTCTCACTGGCGATGGCCATCCTGACAAGCCAGCTTGTTTGAACAACCTCGGGATCTCATTATTCAGCCGCTTTAAGCACCTTGGTGATCTCGTGAACATCGACAAGTCCATTTCGATGAAGGAGGAGGCAGTCTGTCTCACCCCCAATGGCCATCCCAACAAGCCAGGTTGGTTGTCCAACCTCGGGAGCTCGTTATTGAGTCACTTCAAGTGCCTCGGTGACCTCGCAGACATTGACAAGTCAATTTTGATGTTTGAGGAGGCGGTCCATCTCACCCCCAATGACCATCCTGACAAGCCAGCTTGGTTGTCCAACCTTGGGAGCTCATTATCTCATCGCTTTGACCACCTTGGTGACCTTGCGGACATTGACAAGTCCATTTTGATAATTGAGGAGGCAGTCCATCTCATCCCCAATGGCCATCCTGACAAGCGAGGTTGTTTGTCCAACCTCAGGGCCTTGTTATGTCGTCACTTTGAGTGGCTCAGTGACCTTGCGGACATTGACAAATCCATTTCAATGTTTGAGGAGGCAGCCTGTCTCACTCCCAATGGCCATCCCAACAAGCTAGCTTATTCGAACAACCTTGGGAACTCGTTATGTTGTCACTTTGAGCACCTTGGTGATCTCATGGACATTGACAAATCCATTTTGATATTTGAGGAGGCAGTCTGTCTCACCCCCAATGGCCATTCCAACAAGCCAGGTTATTTGTCCAACCTTGGGAGCTCATTATCTCGTCACTTTGAGCACCTTGGTGACCTTGTGGACATCCACAAGTTGATTTCGATAACAGAGGAGGCACTCTGTCTCACCCCCAATGGCCATCCTGATAAGCCAGCTTATTTGAACAACCTTGCAGGCTGGTTATCTTGTTGCTTTGAGTGCTTCGGTGACCTTGTGGACGTTGACAACTTCATGTCAATGCATAAAGAGGCAGTTCGTCTCACCCCCAATGATCATCCCAACAAGCCAGCTTGTTTGTCCAACCTCGGGAATTCGTTATTGAGTCACTTTGAGCATTTCAGTGACCTTGCAGACATTGACAAGTCCATATTGATGTTTGAGGAGGCTATCCATCTCACTCCTAATAACCATTCCGATAAACCTGTTCAGTTCAACAACCTTGGGGATGCATTTATACAGTTTTTTGAGCATTCTCGTGATCCTTGTCATCTCTCTGCTGCCACTCTCCACTTTTCCATGGCCAGTCATGCCTCCACAGGTTCTATGCTCATCCACTTTTGTGCTGCTCATTGTTGGATTTCTTCTTCATGCCTTCAAGGCAACTCTCAGGCTCTCCTTGATGCATATACCACCACCATCAACCTTCTTCCACAGTTAGCAAGGCTAGGGCTGCCACTCACAGAGCACCATCATGTGCTCCTTGAAGCTGCTGATGTGGCACGAGATGCTGCCGCTGCTGTGCTTGAAGCTCATTATCCTGAAATGGCTGTGGAGTGGCTCAAGCAAGGATGTTCTGTTGTCTGGACTCAATTCTTGCAGCTGCGCACTCCAGTTGATGAACTTTATATCGAGCATCGAGACCTTGCCAATGAATTTCAGCAGATTTCCCAAGAGCTGGAACATGCCAGTTCTCATTACCATGTCACATCCCACAGGCCAGCAAACAACTTTACCGACAATCCTAGGTTGCTGGAGGAGGAAGTCTGAAGACACCATCACCTCACTCTCAGATGAGAAGAGCTTGTTGTCAATACATCAGGAAAAAGCCCCCACCATAATCATTACTAAGAGTTACATAATGACAGATAGAATATGTATAGCAGTCCTAGTAGCGCATATTTACACATAATCCAAGGGTTCAGTTCCTTTCGAGTAGTCATAAGGGTAATTAGTTGGCAAAGTCTACACTATTGTCATATAGGTATTCCGATTGACAAATGGATTGATGAAAAATGAAGGTGCATGGTCAAGGATGTCACTACTTTTCCATTCACAAGGAACTGCTGGCCCAAAGTTAGGAAAAAGATGGCAACTATGGTGAATCTTCTCGACATCAATCACACTTGCAAGGCGTCGTCCCTGCCAAACTGAGTGAGAAACTTGGTATAGTTGTGTATTTGTGTCCATTTGTCTAAATGGCGTGAACCATTCAACATAGGCTAGGTAATTGGGCTGTTTGGCTATCGACAGAAACAACATAGCCATGTCTTTCTTGTGGATTTTGAACATGACATGAAGTTGTGCAACCTGATAATCTGGTGCTCATGTTAGTATCACTTAGACGAGCTGAAACGTAGCTTACTATGTGCCCCAATCAGTGGCGAGTTTTCATTGCTATGAACCAAAATGGTATCAAATTGGCCAGGTACCATCTTGTTTTGTTTGTCTTTTGAGGCTGGCTTGACATGAGCAATGTCTAGGCAGCTTGAGCCCACTGAAGATGATAGATCTTCAATTTTGAATTTGATCTTGTGAAAGACCTGAACAAATGAAAAGTGAAAATAGATCCTCACTGACTATCTCTCTATTTTGGCACCAGATAGAGAGGGATCATGACATGTGATAATGTATCAAGCAAGCACATCTCAAAAGTATGTTGTGCCATAGTCCGTTACCAGTGAATTGAATGAAACTGCTTTAACCGATGGGGTTTTGGCAATATGAAAATGGGATTCTGGGGTAGGTGGTGACGCACAAACAGGTCGACGAGCTGCAAGTAGGGTTGATGGTTGGGTATGTGAAGGTGGACGACCAGCTAACACCCAAGTAACATATGCTTGATGTTGCTGAACCTTCTCCTTTCGTTCTAACCACAGCATCATCTGTGGGAATTTGTTCTTGCAATTGGTTGCACAGTAGGCATCTTTTGCGAAGTCGATATGGAGCTGTTCTGAGTATTGGGTATCATAGTTATTCATCATGCCAAAGAGCTTGATTGAACCAACATAGTGGTTGAGTGAGTGGAGTTTCAGGAGTTTGAAATGTGATCGTACACCAAGTTCTACAAAGATGGCTTTGTTGTCGTGAAATTGCTTCAGAGCATTTTGAAGAAGCGTCAGAGTTGATGACATATGGACGGGATACCATGCCAAGTATAGAAAGTCAAGTAGTGCATGAACTGCACGAGTAAGGCATTGTGACTGGAATCCATTCTGAAGCGGGATCCCAACAATTAACCCAAGCAGGATTTGGCAAATGTCGGCATGCTCCTTGCCACTGACCCAGTATAGCTTTGAAATTCCATTGATAAAAAGACAGACACCATGATTGGGAGGAAGCCAATGGCACTGTGCATCCAGCTCAGCAGAGCCATAGATAGTCTTGATCCAAGCGATAAGGTGCTTCATTATGCCTTGATATAATTGGTGGAGGATGTCAGGCGTGATAGCAAGATAAATATTGACATGGGGTAAGTCCTGCCAGAATGGTTGGATAATGGGCTTGATACCTGCCTCTTGGCAGGCTCATGCAAATGCAAGGGGCCCATTATCCAACCCACTTAGTGCTGAAAGAATGGAATCAAGGTTGCAAAGGGGACTAGGATCCTCTGACTCGCCAATTTTGTTGCATTCAATGATACACTTTGGGCAGTCACCTGTCTTGCAGCTGCAAACAAGCACTTGCTCTGGATAGTCACCAATATATGCTGTGAGGATTGGATGAGCCCTCCATACAACTCCATCACCATTAACACCCCATCCACTCCTGCAGTTTTTAGTGGTTCAAGAATGTGACTCATACAAGCATGGAAAAGGTTGCCCAGCATCCTTCAACATGCCACCTGATTTGTGACATGCTCAAGGTGAGTCATGGGAAGGTATGCAAGTAAAATCTGTCCTTGGTGGGAGGGCTTTTTTCTTATATCCTTTGGTAGATTACTGATAGTCATGTACACAGGATATGCACACTTGTTTCGAAACAGTGTGAGTTGTGTTTTGTCAGAGGAGATAATGACAGGGATAATAGTTGCACCAGGTTTTGTAGATTCGACCTCTTGCTACTTGATCAATTGAATAAGTATGGTGAACATTGCAAATATGGTAAGTGATTTGCACCTGTGTCTTCCACCACCATGTTCCAGTGTTCATATCCAAGTAGGCACGTTCCTGCTTTGTTGAGTCCATAAAACAACATTCCGGATGAAGTAAGAGGTGAAGTGCAAACTCTGGATCTCCAAAGAGTGACTTGATACATTCCATGATATCACAGATATATACATCAAATGCTTCACCAGTGACAATGATCTCCTCACACCAAAAATGGGGTCGTGTGGGGGGATTTTCCTATTGATAATCATATTGAGCTCATGCAAGTTGGTGTATGAGAGACCAAGACGGCTTGCAAGCTAAATTTAACCAACAATGTTTGTCATCAACTCATTTACACTGATATGGAATCCGTCACCAGACTTACACTGTCAATATGAAAAAGCTCTGATACTGCTGTTGATCCAGGTCCACGCATCTTTGCCCAGTGTGCAACTTCCCAGTCAAGTTGCGATGCAAATGGCCAGTATGGGTTTCTGCTCAAGTTTGCTTGGCATTCAAGTTGCTCAACATAGCACTGGTTTGCATTGGGCCCAAAGGAACTTGACACAGGGCAGCCTGCCTTGTCACTTGGATACTTGTCGACAAACATCTGGTTGCCATGTGTTCGTTGCATTGCTGCGTGAGTACGGTGATCACCATGTTCATCTGCATCTGAGTTGACCTCCAAGTCTTGATCCCAAGGATCCATCATCTCAACCTCTGGTAGATCCAGGCATGTGGTTGGAGCCTCCCAGCCACCTTCAAGGTCAGAGAGGTCCTCAACTTCATCTGAGTCAGTACTATCACCATGTCATTCAGGTGAGGATTTCAGGTTTGAGTCATCCTCTTTCCTATTGTCATCAAATTGTCCCCCATCCCCTTCAGACGATCTAAACCTTCCTGTCCCATAGGTATCATGAGCAGACTCAGAGTGATCCATGTCATCAGTGGCTCGTGGATGGTTGACACCACTGTGACCATGACTGTCTGGCCGGACTTCATGGCCAGAGAAATGTTCCAGTGAGGTGCATGCTGCAATACAAACTGTGTTCCGAGTTTGAGTTAAGTAGCTCAAGAGAGAAGCACTTGAGGAAAATTGAGCAAAGCAGCCTGTACAAGTGGACATGTAGATTCAGGGATAATGTGGGACTCAGATGTGAAAATTGAAAGTGTGAGTGCTCCTTCATGTGTTGTCACTAGCTTGGAGCAAGTGGCTGAAAAGTTCGGACTGTTCCAGAGTGACTTAAACCTTCAAGTCTTTCCATTTCACAACTTTTTCACTCTCATTGGCCTCTACCTTCGGTAGGTCTCTTTTTTCACTTATATCAAATTCTCCTACTAGTACTTACCTTCTCATGTTCATTGGAGTTGGAGTTCCTCCAGGATGACCTGCCAAACTCGATCTCAGATGGCAGCAGTCAAGAAGGCACCTGAGCCAATGCTGACAGCCACATCACTTGCACCAAGTGTACCTGCCCCAGCTGAGCCAATACCAGCAGTGACTAGCACATCACTTGTGCTGACTATGCCTGCCCCTACTGCTGGTATGTTTTTTATTCAAGCCTCATACATTCTCTCTGTTACCACTTACAATAATTCATGTTTAGATGTATCTATGAGCAATTCTGGAAGTCAACGGCCATCCAGGTCTTGGAAGCAAGCAGCTTCAACAGCATCTGTCAGTGCTCAGGTCAAGGGAAAGCAAACCAAGGATGCTGGTGAGTAGTACAATTAGATTTGTCTTCTCCTGAATAACCTATACATTCTAATAGTTGCCAAGGATGGTTTTATTGGCCACCCACAGTCGGTGGCAGCCATGGTGGATCCTCTACCATCCCATCATACATCTGATGAAGAAGAGTCACAACTCCCAGATGCCTATAGTGAGTCCAAGTCCAGCTTTCAATGAAAAAGTATATGTGATGAAACTAACTATTGTTCTAGTCATCGAATGGATGGTTAAACAGCACAATAAAGCAGCCAAGACAATTACCGAGGAAACCAACAATTCTTTCTCAGAAGATGGAGAGGACACAACACATAGTGAGCTCACTCGTAGTGATCCTACATCAGATGATGAACCTGCAGATGTCATTGCAGGTCAATTTGTGAAGGAGGGGAGTTGATTCCCCTTCGTATATGTAATATTATTTCTGATATTGGATTCGTTTGATTGTATAGGCCCCATCCTGGACCACAGCTCACCAACAGGACTCACGGTCTACTACTGCCACAAGAATATCCAAGTCTGGAAGGTTGCAAACTCAAATACACTGGCCATGGAAAGAGGCTCGATACCTCAATGAGGTAACTCTATTACTGCTACTAGTAGAGTTACATTAATCTTCAAGTTTATTTGTCTGATTTAGCAACCTCAATGGTCTGAACCTGTTGGAGATCAGGTACCAGATACCCCAGCTATTGTAGTTGCTGGTCCCAGAGATCCAGTTGGTGTTACCATGTTCCAAGTGACTTCCATGGGCACAGCAACCTCAACATCAGTACCCACAATGACTACCATCAGACAGGCTATTACAACACCCAGCCCAAGCCCTACCAGTGGTCTCAAGGATGCCCGATTGGACTATGATCTTGTTTATCCAAGAGGACATAGTGCTGCACTTTCATTGCTTGCCCAAAATCAAATGGTGCAAGATGTAGTACGAGATGCATTCCAGCTTGTCAAAAAGCATCTTTTCACTGTCAATGGCCTTCCAAATATGCTTGAATGTGCCGCAATTACCCAAAATGTCCTGGTGAATAGTGCGAATACATTATCATTCCACTCCATGGCACATTGCATTGCTAGTGATTCTAAATACAAGAAGGATCTCTCATCATTGGTGACGAAGTCGATGCAGCTTCACAGGAGAGCTGGTTACTAATACTGTGATTATTTTAGGTGTCACAGTGCCTCAGTAATGAGCACCATATCATCAAGAAAAAAGCTGATATCATGGTCCCTGGTGAGTATGGCCTCAGAGTTAATTGCACAACTAGTGAAAATGCTACAGAGGAGGTAATCAGAATGGTGCAATGGCTTTCGAATGACCTTATGTTCATATATCCCTGCGATCCAAACCCAGAAGTATGTCAATGCCTTCTGATAATCAGGGACCACATAACTAATATTGACTGTTCTTGCAATGTGGCAGATGAAATAGGCTCAGACATACCAGGCTAATAAGCCATTTTCCAACCCAATCATCATTCCACTGCTCTGCTCTCTTTTTTTTGTTGGTGCCAACTCCCATTACCTTCAATACCAAGATATTTTCATTTCATCAATCTTGAATCGGCCTAGTGAGCGTGAAGTGCCGATAGTAATGCTTGCCTTGGTTTGTGCCATGGTACATTTACTAGCTAACATCTACAATATTGTTGGGGTGACATGAGAATTCTAACTGATACAGGTATATAATGCCATCTGCAAATTCAAGACTGGAGAAGAGATACTGCCCACAACATTTATCAGGAACTTCTTCACCTCCTTCAACAGATAAAGTCCCAAAATCCCTCTGCATACCATACATTAACTACTTGCATCTTCAATGAATGCACATATGTCTATTCTGTCCAATTATTCACTTCATATTCTACAAGACTTACAACACTTTACAGAGGGACAAGGACTCAAAAGACTACATCACATGCTGTAAACATGGCTGATATTGCCAGCATGGAAGTGGACTTGGACTAAGTTGTTCATGGGTTTGAACTTGACTACAGTATAGTTCATGCTTTGTTTAATCTTGCCTGTGTCATTTTCAGCATCCAGACTAATGTTTTTCTTGTTATCCACTTGTTTCATGCTCATTTTTACCATTCAAGCTCCTTCATCAGTGATTTCAGCTCATCTCTACCCATGTACACTATTTCCACATTGTATCGTATAGCTGGCTGTCGCCAAATGATAATAGTCCATCATTATGCATAATCCACATGATTCACATAATCCACCATACAAAACATTTATATAGTGAACATATTTATTCCAGGTAATTATGAGGACCTGTATACTTTATGCAAGGTTCCATAAACCTCCTTATTATGCATAATCCATCATTTTTATGCATAATTATGGCGGTATGTTTTTCCTGATGTATATGGTCCTTAGTGTTTTAAAGTCCGGTCCGGTCCGGTTTTTTTATGTTGTTTAGGGGCAACCGGACCGAAACCGGTTGCAAGCCATCCCAAAATAGTGGCAACTGCAACCGAGACCGGTGGCAACTGGTCTGCATCAGTTGCACCCAGTTGCATGACTGGTTTTAACCGGTTTTGTGCAAAACCGATCTCGTGCTCCTTAGCGTGTGACTTTTGCGCTTAGCGGTGGCTGTATCGGAGTTCGTAGAGACTCGTGGCTTCCATTTGATCAAATAATATCGTAAACCGGTTCACACGCGGCCGAGATATGACCATTTTCGTCCAAGATGTCATTTTCGAGTTCTAATCAATTGATTATAACAACTGATCGCATGACTTCTACGCAACAGCGTCATATAATTAAATGTAGTATTCGTCCATAGC
>JBBPSV010000226.1:0-25412 GCA_038093795.1 Retiboletus fuscus
AAGAACACGAACTCTAACTATAAAACGAAGCGAAGGCGATGACAAACGGTAGCGATAAATGATGACGACGAATGAAATGGGTAAAGATAACTACTTGTAAGTGGTACGAAAGGAGACCAACGAAGACTGAACGAAAGGATTAATAGACCGGACGGGACTAACCAAGGACTAAGAGACCGGGTGAGGAAAGACGGACCAGACTAGGTAAACGATGACCAGATGGAGTGTACACGACGATGGACAGTCTGTAGGATGTGGTGAAACGATGGGATACAACACTAGAGACGTACGAGTCTCTACACCGGCTTCTTCAACGGATGGTGGCATGTTCCTCAACTCCATCCACTTTGCATACTGGTGTTTGGCCTTGACGACCTCAGCCACAATCTCATCGTCCATGTCGGTGTTGATGAACAGTGCATCACCTTCCTTCTTGGTGGTCTCCTATGCGTTCTAGACTGTTCCCGTCCCATTTAGCACCCGTGTGTGACTAGAATAGACCAGACATGCACCATCGCTGACCCAAACCTCCCCAACCACGAGTTGATGTCATCCTTGAGGTCTTCCCTGTCATCGGGCCAGGACTTCACTTCCGCTTCGAGCTGATCCGTGGCGTTCTTCAATTTGTGGTGGGCATCCCTTCACGCGATTGCACCAATGTTGGTCATGACTTGGAGGTTGGTGAGCCGGCTTGCGAACTGTTGCTTGGATGACATAGTGGTGGAGGATGATGATGATGGAAGAGAGTGAGAGAGATGTGAAGTGACACGATGTGGTCAAGCTGCTTGACACATTGAGACCGCATGTTCAAATCCCACATTGTCTGTGCTTCCCATGCCACACCACTGACTGAGGACAGTCAGTGTTCAAGTATCTCGCAGGTGTAGAGACTCGTACGTCTCTAGTGTCGTATCCCATCATTTCACCACATCCTACAGACGGTTCATCATCATGTACACCCCATCCAGTCATTGTTCACCTAGTCTGGTCCGTCCTTTCTCACCCAGTCTCGTAGTCCACGGTTAGTCCCGTCCAGTCTATTAGTCCTTTTGTTTGGTCTGTGTCGGTCTCCTTTCATATCATTGACAAGTAGTTATCTTTACTCCTTTCACTCATCATCATCATTTATAGCTACCGTTTGTCATTGCCTTCGCTTCGTTTTATAGTTAGAGTTTGTGTTCCTTATCACTGACAGTCCTGGGAAATGCCTGGACTATAAAGTCTTGTACCTTTGGGTTTCAAATACATCTTTTGACTTCTGAGGAACCAAGGATCCTCTCCATGCATGCATGCACGCATGTACTCGTCACCATCATCATCTCCACCGTCTTCCATGTTGCTCTCCCCTTGGACTCATGTGTCCAGACTATCGTACCTACCATCAGATTACTCTTCTCACCACCAGACTATTATTCCCTTCTCTGGACACACATCCAGAATATCCTCCCTCCTGGACCATTCCCTTCTGGCACTTCACCTCCACCTCGAACCCTCTTTGGGGATGAACCCATCACACCCCTCACCTTTATACTACCTGGACTTCTCCATAGGAGCCGGGTTTGTTGTTCTTCAACATGTCCTGGATGGTCTGATTGTTGAGCTTCCAATAGTCCATGCATGGTTGGAGCTTGGGGTTGCCAGAGGGGTCGAGTTCTTTCTTCTGGACAAAGAAGAAAGGGGATGCTTGGAGGGAATTTGAGGGGCAGATGGCACCAGACCAGAGGTTTTCTTCTAAGAAGGCTTCGGTGGCATCGTGCTCCCACAGGGATAGTGGGTATAGCTTGCCTATCTTGGGTTCAAAGCCTTCTTTAAGGTTAATCTCATGGTTGTAAGTCCATTCTGGTGGGAGTTGTCTGATTGGTCATTCTTCAAACACCTTTCAGAACTGCTTGTACTCCACTGGGAGGGTAACCTTGGGTTTCTTGTTGAACTTGGCCTGTGCAAGTTGCATGGCCAAGGTGATCTTGGCGATGACCGGAGAACCTAAGGGGTAGAACCGTGATCCACACTGTTGGATTCGGCCTATGTGGTAATGGTCGTGAGCTCTCTGACAGAACTCACTCTCCAACTCCTCATCAAGATATTCATAGAGTCGAGCATGGTCAACACAGTTGACCTTGACTTGTCATGGGGGGTCCACTCAAAGCTGGGTCTCTTGAAACAATTGTTATATTCAGAGGTAGCAACATTGTGTTCCTGAAAAAGAACCTTTGATTGATTGCAGGATTTGGGGATATCAACCGTCTGTTTGAACCAGTTGATCTTTGGGTTGGTGGAGTGGAGCCAGGGGAGTCCAAGGATGACCTTCTCACTTCCACAGGACATGACATGGAAGAGAACCTTCTGGGTGATCCCTCCAGTGTTGGTATAGAGGGTACAGGTAAATTGGATGGCTCCATGGGAGTTACTGGATTGGTTGACATTCCGAATAGGGATGAGTTTCAGTAGTCACACAATGGGGAGTTTGTGTTTTTGCACAAAGTCCCAGTCTATGCAAGAGATGTCAGCACCACTGTCAATCAGGGCGCAGATATCAATGGCTTTGAGGGTGTGCACTGGTATGATGAGCTGAACTGGGATTTGCATTGACCTGTGCATCTCAGATACAAGTACATTGGCACATCTAGGAGGAGTCCACATTGATGGGGTCCTCTGTCCTAAAAATCCTTTCGGGAGAAGGAAATCCTAGCTACCGACTTGACTTCATCATTGTCCTCACAGTCAGCTAACTCAGGAACATTGTCCTTCTTGACCTTTTAGGTCTTCTTAGGGTTCTTGGAAGAGTCATAGGCCTTGCACTCCTTTGCCATATGGCCAGTCTGGCAGCATCGGAGGCAATGGCCTTCCTTGAAACACTTCTGCCTTTCGGCTTCAGTGAGCTTGGGGGGAAGACAGACCATGTCAACGTCCATGGCATCAGGGTCCTTTTCTTCTTTCCTGGAGTAGGTAGGCACATACAAAGTGCCGGGTTTCTTATGCTGCTGAGCAATCCCACAGGCCCATTGGCAGTGGGAGTCAAAGAGTGCCACCTTCTTGTACCAGTCAGCGACTTTAGTAGGGGGGTTCTCCATTCGGAGAACATTGAACATCAGATCTTCAGGTATACCCATTGAAACAACCCAATGTGTCTAGCACTGAGCGGTCATCATGAGGGGATAGACTAAGTTGCGAAGTAACTTCATAGTAGCCTTTATACTTGGCTAGAGTGTATGAGCGATGGAATGGGAGCTTTGCTCTTAGTGTAGAGACTTTGGGGAAATCTCCAGAAGAACAAGACTGGTGTTAGCCAGTGAGTTCTCTGGGTTTATATACTCATAGACTTTGTATGTACATGTTTGTTCTACAGCTACATATAGGCATAGTGTGTGGCAGCATGAGGCATAAGGCTGTGAGACGGAGATTAAAGAAGAAGCATGATGTGTAATGCGCAGCAGTGCACAGGAATAGAATGGAAGAGAAGCATGACGGAAATGAAAGAGGCAATGCACACAGCAAAGCACAGCACGGAAATGAAAGATAAGAGAAAGGCTGTACTTGCCAGATAGTATAACTTGGAGAGAAAGTAACTCTATAAAAAGGTAAACAAAGATAAACAAAAGTGTCCATGATTAGATGGCGCGTGAGCATCCATTGTGCGATAAGATAAGATAAAAGGACTTGGAGAAAATCCGTTAGGATTGGGACTTTGTAGAGAACTGATCATAACACCCATAGAGTAATAGGAGATAAGAACCAACTCATCGGTTACTCCTGCGGTGGATACCTTGGACCTAAACTGGGCAGTGTAATTAGCTAAGGAAGGGGAAAACTTGCCCTTCTTTCCTGGGATCATATGCTTGGTAGCAAGCCAAGTGAGAGCATTGGTAACCGATTCTGAATGGGAGAAAACTCCTTCAAACTCGGAAACAAAGTCGGACCACTTCCTGAGAGAGAAGCCTCTGCCTGCGATCTTAGATTCTCTGAAAGTATCAGCCCAAGTAGAAGCTGTACCTTTCTTCATGAAAGAGAGCACATAGGCAATTCACCTAGTGTCATCGTTGTAAATCTCGGCATTGATGAATAGATACAATTGTACTGAGCATAGCCAGGGCTTCACTTTCATGAGGTTTCCATCAAAGTCATTGGGGACTCCAAGGTGGATTTCTGTGGGCTTGGTTCCCATAGTGGGAGTCTGGGGCTGGGCAGCAGGTGGTGCCATGGCTGGGAAGATTTGACCACTTTGAGTGATCAGTGTTGGTGACGGTGGGGTGGGGCTTCGAGGAATAACTGCTCTGGCTGAAAGCTGGTGAGACAGTAATCTAGAGAGTTCTTGGGATTCTGCTTCCATGGAGGGAGAGCATAGCTCAAGGTCTAGGTCAGAGTTATCAGAGCCTTCAGTGGAAGCTTCTGAGTCTGATGATTCTGAGGATTCAGCATTCTGCTGTTCTGTGACTCTCCATGAGGTGGAGATCCATGGCGGTTGGGCTGAGGAGGAGGGCCTACTTGATGGTAGCCGTGACGTGGTAAGCTAGAGCTTTTGTTATGCTTGGCCCAGGTAGGGTCAAGCATAGACTCAAGGGTATGGTCTGGGACTAGGGAGTACCAGCATTCTTGATGCTATGGTACAACTAAGACCTTTGGGTGAGGTATCTGCTCATGAAGAGCATGCTCAGCATCAAAGGATACGAGGAGTCTGGTGAGGACAAGTCTTATCCTGGTCTTGGGAGATTGAGCATAGGAGTTATCTCAAAGGGTGAATTGAGTAGCTCTAGCTTAAGGAGTATAAGTGTAGAAACTACGGTTTATATACTTGAGCCATAGAAGGTGGGAGAATCCTAAGGAATGAGCAGGAAAACAAGGAACAAAGGGAGATATGACTCGGGAAGCATAAGGACTCAGGATGAGTCGAAATGAGTCATATCCGCTGCAGATCTGTTGATCAGTGTTGATCAGAAGCAGCTGTCAATCAACAATTATCATGAAACAGAGAAGCAGTTGGAGTAACCCGAAGCGACATATGACAGCAGGGTCAATAGTCAGAAATGAAATGTGTGATATGGTCCATGGGATAATGACCTATGTGCTGTGCGAGAAGGGTCTGGGTGAGGCCAGATGAGATGGATAGTGATCCATTGACACTAGGCTAAGGAGAATAAAGGAAAGAAATGAATAAGACCAGGTCAAGTCATAACAATGCACATCAGCAAAATGGTTGCGCTGAGCGGTTAATCTGCACTCTAATGGATAAGGCACAGGCAATGCATTTACATGCTTGTCTACCTGACTCCTATTGGGAGTTCGCACTTCTCCATGTGACTCACATTTACAATAGAACACCTATGAATAGGCTTAACTGGAGAACCCCAATAGAGCTCCTCTAGGGGGAGAAACCTTCTGTCTCCCACCTGAGAGTTTTCAGATGTGGTGCATATGTGCATCTTCCCAAAGAGACCAGAAGGGGAAAGCTGCAGGCAAAATCACAGCTTATGATTTACTTAGGCATGAGTGCTGGATCAGAGCAGAACTATCTGTTCATGAAACCGAATAATTTGCTTCATACATCCACACATGCTGTCTTTGATGAGCATCTGTTCCCCAGATGTTCAAGCTCCAAACTGCTGAAGAACAACAAACCCAGCTCCTATGGAGAAGTCCAGGTAGTATAAAAGGTGAGGGGTGTGATGGGTTCATCCCCAAAGAGGGTTCAAGGTGGAGGTGAAGTGCCAGAAGGGAATGGTCCAGGAGGGAGGATATTCCAGATGTGTGTCCAGAGAAGAGAAGGATAGCCCAGTGGTGAGAAGGGTAGTCCAATGGTAGATGCAATAGTCTGGACATGTGAGTCTGAGGGGAGAGTGACATGGAAGACGGTGGCAACAATGATGGTAATGAGTACATGCATGCATGCATGTGTGGAGAGGATCCTTTGATCCTCAGAAGTCAAAAGATATATTTGAAAACCAAAGGTACAAGACTTTATAGTCCAGGCATTTCCCAGGACTGTCAGGGATAAGGAACATGAACTCTAACTATAAAAACAAAGTGAAGACAATGACAAACAGTAACGATAAATGATGACAATGAATGAAAGGGGTAGAAATAACTACTTGTAAGTGGTATGAAAGGAGACCAATGAAGACTGAATGAAAGGACTAATAGACTGGACAGGACTAACCAAGGACTATGAAACTGGGTGAGGAAGGACAGACCAGACTAGGTAAACAATGACCGGATGGAGTGTACACGACGAGGGATAGTCTGTAGGATGTGGTGAAATTGTGGACTATGACACTAGAGACGTACGAGTCTCTACACCACATAAGCCGCTGAGTCATACACCGTGAAAGCCTCACACACATGAAAATCATGAGAGTGATTCTAGTGAGTCAGAAGATGGTTTCCAAGCAAAACCACCACAAACCTCTTGTGAGTTTGAGCGAAGCCCTTTACCCACTCCACTTCCCAGTCCACCCAGTCAGTCACCTCCAGGCACACCTCCTCATGCACCTCGTCCTCCTCCCTCCAGTCCTCCTGCATTGCCTCCTAGGTGATCACAAAGAGAGTGTCGCCCTCCTACATAACCTGGAAACATTTATGGGGAAAAGGGAGAACCTTCTAAACAGGTTCGTAACATAGAGAAGGGATCCACCTGGCAAAAACTGGTGGAACAGCCTACATAGGGCCAACCAGACCCCTCCACATCTCACGAAGATGAGAGATGACCTCCTCCCTCTCCTATGCCAACTGAACAGGATGTAGAGCGACTCATCCAGGAAGGGGGAGAGAATCTCATTAATTATTTGTGTTCAAAGGCTATACCATTACAGGATGCGAATGTTGCTCCTGATACCACTAATTATCATGAATGGAAATTCAGTGACATTCAAAAACTACCCACTGATGAGCAGAAGCTCTGATGTGAAGCTTGCGAGAAAGAACTAAATGTTCTTAAAGAGCACAAAGTCTGGGAAGTTGTTGACCATCCTTCTGGTGTAAAAACCATAAAGAACAGATGGGTCTTCAATTTCAAACCAGATGGCAGAAGAAAGGCCAGACTTGTAGCCAAAGGCTTTTCACAGATCAAAGGTCCTGACTTCTGGGACATATTCAGTCCCACTGCCAGGCTTGAGTCTCTCAGAATACTCTTAGCCTTTGCTGCCCTCGAAGACTTCATACTCCTAGGAACAGATGTAACATCTGCATACCTTAATGGTGTCCTAGATGAGAAGCTCTACATGGAGTTTCTGGAAGGGTTCATGCCACCCAACATGAAAGGCAAGGTATTGAGACTACGATGCATGATATATGGTCTAAAACAAGCTGGGATCACCTGGTGGCACACTCTAGACAAGTCCATGAAAGAACTTGGATTTAAATGGCTCAGATCACATGCCAGTCTCTTTATATATTGCGATGGTAAAAAATTTGTAATTGCCATCATATATGTCGATGATGCAATATTTTGCAGTCCCGATAAAGCATTAGTGAAAAAGCTTCATCAAGCATTCATGAAACGCTGGGATTGTCAAGATCTTGGGGAGATTAAAGATTTCCTCTGAATGAACATTTGCAAGGAAGGTCAAAAGATCTTTATAGACCAAAAAGAGTACCTAGTGAAAGTACTTGAGCATTGTGGATTGATCAACACTAAGCCTGCTCATACACCTCTTCCTCAAGGATATTATCCTGAGAAGAATGAAGCCACTGTAGATCCTGAGTTGTGCACTCGTTTCCAACAGATTATTGGCTCATTAATGTTCTTAATGATAGGAACAAGGCCTGACATTGCCTACTCTGTTACACAACTTGCCAGACAGTGTGCTAATCCTTCCAAGGAACACTTCAAACAAGCACAAAGAGTTTGCTGATACCTACTCGGTACTAGTCAATACTCTCTTGTATTTGATGGCTCTACTGGCAAAGGCATTGTTGCCTTTACTGACTCTGACTGGGGTCAAGATAAAATCACCAGTTATTTGCAGACAGGTTTCTACCTGAAGCTAGTGAATTGTGCAGTTCTTTGGAACTCACACTTGCAGAAATCTGCAGCACTCTCTTCAACTGAAGCAGAGTATATGGCTTTGAGTGATTGTTCTCACCAAGTCATTTGGATCAAACAGATGTTTAGGAATTAGGTATCAATTTAAATCCTATTCCAATCTGTGGTGATAATCAAGGGTTGATCTTCATTGCTCAAAACCCTATCACTGAAAAAAGATCCAAACATATTAAAATCAAATACCATTTCATATGCGATGCCACTATGAGAGATAAAGAGATTGAACTCTTTTATATCCCTGGAGATGACAATCCAGCTGATACGTTCACTAAGAACCTCAGACATGTCAAGTTCAAGAAATTCAGATCTCAACTCAGTTTGGTGTTTGAAAACCTTGCCTTTCAAGATTGATTGTGCGAAATATTCTACCAATGTCTATAGTACACTACCATACACAAGACAAGGGGGAGTGTTGAACATATAGTATACTCTTATAGTAGATAGTTCACATGCTCCATGTATTTAGTACATTCAGATTCAACTGTCTGAGTTCTAATTGATACTTCAATCCTAACATCAACGTTCTCAGTAAGCCAGTTCCATCCAGGTATGTAGTCACAGTCTACCTTTTCTGGCACATAGCTGCCTTCAACAAGTGCTTCCTGGATTGTACTCTGGGTGGTGAATTGTATAGTGTCTATCTATGGATCACTAGGTCTTCTCCTGTCACCTTCTGATATAAGTCAGATTCAAGCTTGCTGTTCTCAAGAAAGCATGAAGCAGGCTTTCTTGGACAAATGAGGAAGTAACAGTCATAGCATGATCTACATGAAGGATGATGGTGCATGTATGTGCAGCACCATAGGGGTGGTATGGAATCAATAATCTTTTGGAGGTAATAAGTTAAGGTTCATATAGTGAACCCTAGATTCCTATATCTATATGTTGGATCTGAAAGGATTTTGTTCTCTGTGCTGTCATTCTGGTAGAAGGTAGAAGAAGTAGTCTCAGAAGATGCAAAGTGGCCTCCTAACTTCTGTTTGTTATGCATGGCCCAGGCAGGGTCATGCATAGACCTGAGGGTAAGCCACTGTCTAGGACTCGAGCTATGGTAGTCTGGGTAATGGACTACCAGAGGTGAGAAGAGGTGTGAGAAGGTGAGTCCTCATGTTCTAAGGCTATATGATAGGTGGCTGGTTGAGGGTCAAAGATAGCCTTCAGACAAGAGTCAGGGGAAGGTGTTGGAATTATCGGTGAGTCTATGAATCTAGGAGGTACAAGGGGATCTAGGTTCAGGTAGACTAAGCTAAGGTATCAAGGACTATGGAGCACCTATTATATAGGGGTCAAGTGTGCACACAGACTGGGTGTCTAAGTAAGGGAAACTGGCTGTGGTATGGCTAAGTAGAGGAGATGTGCCAAATAGATGGGGGGTGCACATCTCTAAAGGAAATGGTGAAGTATGACTTGATGAATGAGTAATGAAATGAGTCATACGTGCTGCAGATCTGTTGATCAGGAAGCGTCCTGTTGATCAATGATCTCAGCTAAGTGAGAGAAGCATTGCTTTCGGTGGTAATAGAAGGAATATGCAAGGCAAGGTTCTAAGAAAGGCTAAGGCTAAGGAAAGGTGTGTACGTCATTGTCAATGATGGGACTCAGATAGGAGATGTCCATGAATATGTGAGTGATCCTACTGAGGGTCTGACATAGGGTTCAGTTGGGAGGCTGGAGCTCAGCTGGGGAGCCAAGAGACTGGGATGGGTTCTGTTGAAGAACCAGTAGACTGGGGCCAAGGACAGGGAAGTCCAAGGGTAGTGTGCATATTCGGGATGAGGCCCAATGGGGGTCAGTGCATGGCATGGGTGCAAGGTCAGGCCAAGGAGAGGGTCCAAGGTTGGACTCAGCTGAGGGAGTTCTATGGTGACATCAGAGGATGGAGACAGGGGCGATGCAGTGGACTATGTCATAAGTCTAGGTGGGGAGTCTAGAAGTGGACTGTTGGAGTCCCAGGCTAAGGACTAGAGACAGGGGTCTCAAGGAGATGCTCAAATAGTGATGCTCATGAAGAGACCAGTGCTATGAGGCTTAGGGGTTCTGATCAGGCAGAATGGACTGTGATCAGGGGAAGGGCCAGGATGGGCCTGATATGGGGACTAAGCAAGGGAATGCTTAGTGGGTTCTAGGCAGTGCATAGGCATGAGGTCCGGTGAGGACTATTGGTGGACTGGTTGGGTAGGCCAGGACTAGGCTAAGCGAGGGATGAGGTATGGCTGGATGAGCCATGACTAGGACCAAGTGGAGGAAAAAGTATAGGGGCATGATAAATCATAACACCATTCAGGAAAGTCTAGGTTGTCAAGGATGAAAGTAACATCCAATGTCTTCTCATCCAGTTGTATACCTTATTCCATTAGGGATCACCATGTAAGATGACTCAGGTAAGAATGAGTAAGATTGTTGGTGTCTCTATCATCTAGTCATATGCCTTGTCCAATTAAATTAGATCACCGTTGAAGATGACTCAGGCAAAGATGATAGGAGTGAAATGTATCTGTAAAATAATATCCAGCATATCCAGTCTTGATCCATCCATATATTGGTAGGCCAGCGAAATCTTGCTGTGGCTCTATTTGGTTGTCGTAAATCTCATCCTCTGATCATCTTGATTTGAATATAAATAAGTCCATGTCTTGGTCTCTGGCAATACCTCAACTCTGGAGACCTTGATGAAGATGGACTAACAATCAGGTGGTGGATCTGGAAGATCCTCAGCATCTGGGAATAGGACCTGTGTGAGTTCCCAATACCTATCTGATCGCACTGGTAAGGCAAATTCAGATGGGTTGATGAGTATATTGAGTTCTGAATAGAAAGGTGGATCTGATCTAGCATTCTCATCTGCCAATGTAATAAGCTCAATCATCTCACCTCCTCAAGGAACAAGTAGAACACCTGAGGGGAATCCAGAGATAAATGATGTGACCTACTCAGGATGTGGAAAATCCTAGATAGATATGAAAGTGGAGGTTGTCATAGTGGGATGATTGATAAGTGGCGTGAATGAGGTATTGGGATCTAGGTGAGATGAAGATCCTTGGATTAACTGTCCAAGGTCTGGATATTGTGGTAGAGAACCATTGGTGGTAGGAGGAATATAGTAGGAACCATAGTCTGACTCAGTATCAGACTCCAGGTCAGAGAAATGAATGTCTTCTAGGTAGAAGGTCTCCAGGAGCAGAGCTAAGAGGTCATTCTCTGGTCTAGGTTCCTGTAGAGAGACAATAGGCACTGTAAGGGCCTCTCGATGGTGTGGTACATGCTGTGTAGAGTCATTATTGTTGCAATGGTCATCATTATCACTTCCAATAGAATGAGTCTCAGTGGTACTCATCTCCACTTCTCTGATAAGGACAGGAAGTGGGGCTGAATCATTGCTTGCTGCTGATGGAGTATTCAATCTCCATTGGTGTTGAAGATTGTTATCAGTGAGCAATCTCTCATCCTCTTGTGGGATGGTGGATCCAAGTTGATCTTGAAGATCACCAGTTGGTGAAGCTTGGATAGAATGATTGTGTAGATTGTGAGCTTTGGATAAGAGCTGATCTCCTTGATCTGGTTGAGCATTGATGTGGTCAACCCAAGTGTAATGATCAGTCCATAAGATGAGGACAATCAGATCAAGGGTGAAGAAAGTAAAGAAGAATGCTGTTCTTCTTGAATCATCATCTGTGAGGGCTGTATAAAGAACCAACACATAGATGAACCAGACAACACCAAGAACCACTCCAATCCTACTGTGCTTGCTCATTGAAGGCATTGATATGACAGACTTCAGAGCCAAGCAGGGAGGGTCAGGGTCTCAGGAACCTGCTAGTACAAAATCTTTGCAAATCATATCTTTGAAGCTTTTGAAAGTGACTGGACTGCTGGCAACGTCCAAGCTCCCAGTTGAGGTATTGACATACACACATAGCATGCAAAACATGATGAAGCACAATTATTGCTGCTGCAATATAACAACTCACAGTTCTTCTGGATGGGAAAAGACCAAAGGAGGCTTTTGGAGCATGTAAAGCAAGGAAATAAAGAGCATCAGTGGCTTGGAGCACATGGACCTGCAGGTTTATGCAAGAATTTATGCAAATTTATTTAAATTTTTTGTCATCTGCCACTTAGCTCACTTTACACTGCCATTTTTCCACTTTACACCACTTTACTACTTGTTCGATGTATTCTGCATGTGTATGCTCAGTTTCTGCCTCCATTTTTTTTTCCTTGGGTTCATACATGCAGTTCCATCTTATTCAAGCATTTTTCTTTGTTTCTTGTACATCTCAACCCTTGCATTCTCGACACCTATCCAACCTTGACATACCCCCCATGCCATCAGGCCAAACTCAATGCCTTCCTGATTTGGGTATGTTATGTAAGCTCACAGTGAGATGTGCACAACTGGACACTTTCTGCTACCTTCTGCCAACTGATGCTGTGCCATATGTTCAATAGGAAATACACACCCTTGAGGTTGAATCTGGCTGAGGCCATCGAGTTCAAGCTTATGAATTCAAGCAGGGAATTTTTTTGTTTAATTTTCTTCTAGCTCACCACTCTTGAAACACCCCACAGTGCTTCAATGACATGTACTAGTACCCCCTCCCAATGGGCAGTATGAGGTATTCACTGGGAGGACGCTTGAGGGTGAGGACACCTTTGTTCCAAAATACATTGCTTTAATATGTAGGTGGCCAGTGCCATTGCATCAAAATTGGCCATCAAACTGATGCTAACATCATCCCTGCAGAATGAAAAGGCTACTTTCACTGAAAAGTCCTTTCTAGGCACCATGCCAAAGTATGTGGAGAGGATGGAAAGGTGCCTTCATTTCATTTCACTTCACCAATGTCACTCAGACACCCTGACTCTGCTTCTCAGGCTCCACAGATCTTTGTTGAGGACATCAAAAGTTCCAACAGCACATTCATCAACAGTGAATGTCTTGGTCCCAAAGGCATTGAGTCTGAGCCTTTCACACTGAAAGAAAAATGATGACATTGTGGTATGCCCACTCTCATGTCTTCTTACCCTGCTCCTCAGTCAAATCATCCTCAGGAATTCAACATTGATATTATCAGTGAGGACAACAAAATGACTATCCATTATGAGGTTGCTGCTTAAGTCCCTTCTGGCTTTACAAAAGAGGACATTGAGGATGCTGCTCACATAGAGTGGATGCAAAACCCTTCAAACATTCTTGGAGGTCCTTCTCAACTGAGCATATCAGGTATCTCTTCTCAATTCTCTTTTCCCCAGGGTCAAATTCCTGGGCCACCAGCACAATGTTGACTGACCTTGCAGTCCCAGGCAATCAGCATGTCTCTGAGTCAGATCAATACTGCCAATCTCGATCATCTTCTACATCAATAGCCACAAATGTGGTGCTCAGTACCTGAACATGTCTGCTCCATCAGCAAGGGACTGTATCTAGCAACTGTCATTGGACTTCCAAGTTCCCCCTTAGTTGTGACAGAATCGAAGGCAGAAATGCCATTGTACATACCAGGGCAGCTATCTGAGTCAGTTGTCAGTGTTGCAAAAGTGCCAGTATTGTGGTGAGTGAAACAGGATTAGGATTCAAATGTGAAGACATGCCAGGGAAACTTGAAGCAGAGCAAGCTGCAGCTCAAGGGTTTATTATAGGTTAACCTAAATATAATCTGTGGTCTGTTGACTATTCTGACGTGTACTGTGCCCACTTCATAGCTGAACCACTTATTAAAGAAGAGCTAGTGTTGAAGGGGCAGTATACAGAGGCTGGATTCCATGACTGGAGCCAGAGAGACTTGCAACAGTTTGTTTGTGCATTGGAGAACTATGGATGGTCCATTGATGGTCTCCTTTTATCATTTGACTTGTTGTTGACCTTTGTCCCATGTGTTCAAGATGGATGATTATGACCTGCTTGCTTCCAAGATCCAGGAAAAGGATGCAAAGGCAGTACAGCAGTATTATGCTTACTTCAAGAAATGTTGGAAAGAACTCACTGAACATCCTTGTATTGTTGCCCACCCCAAGCATGGTGACACAGGATAGTATAGCTACCTTTGAGCCTAACCCTCACTGAGCCTCCCGACAAGATGGGTAGGAGGTGTATACAGGATAATGGCATGCCTATTGAAACCAGGCCTATGCAAGTCAAGCCAGCAGGCAAAGCTGAGGTGGAACTGAATGGAGGGCATCATGCACTTAGGCACAGGCTAAGCAAGGCTGCAGCTGCAGCTGTGAGCATCTGGACTGTTCAAGGGACCAAGGAGATCCAAGTTCATTGCATTGTAATCACATTCAGCACATGAAACATGGACATGAGAAAACTGAGTTATTCTCACAAATGCTTGCTCATCTGGTGCACCACTGCATGGATGAGGGAGGAAGATGAGACTGTCAATCAGTGTCATGGAGAGTTTCGATAACACAGGTGTGATGGCACTTATCTGCCAGCATGACATTCCTCTCTTTTTTTGCCAACATTGACACCCTGGATGAGCAGCAGAAGTACAGCATTGTTGTTTATTGACCACCTCTTCTCACTTCTCCTGAGCAAAGCCACTGTTACTGTCTTCTGTGATGTTGGATGCATAACACACGATTCTCTCCAACAGGTAAGTCCACCCCTTGTGCCTGTGCTGAAGAGAATCTCAAGCAGATGTGCAGTCCAACATTCTCCTCAGTGAGGTTACAATATGGCCAGCAATGCACACATACAGCTATGAGTGAGCTTTACCAAGTGATATACAATCCAAGGCTTGCAAAAGGATTAGGCTTCACTGGCAATGCAAGATGTATGGATCTCACTGGTCCTCAGCAACATTCCCCACCAGTTGGAAGACCCTGATGTTCATGAAGTATCAGGCATCTGCCCCTGAGATCTTGGCTGAGATCTTTAGTATGCATACATGCTGTTTGCAATGATGGCATGCAACAAGGAGGTCTTGCTGTTACTCAGATGCATGTGTTGCACTTGGTGTGCTGTTGTGTAGGCTCAGCCTCAGCTGTGGTGAGATGTCCTTGTCAATGTATCTGGTGGGTGATGCTGTCTTTCTTTCTCACCAAAGAGTGTTCCAGATAGATATGAATGTTTCAAACTGACATATAGCCTTGAACATCTCTCACATACTTGCATTAGTTGCCATGACCACAATGCATTCCCAAGTGTGGTGGTCACATGCATGGGACACCCAGGCATCAATAACTGACAGCTCTGTTGTTCTCCTCTGTGTTGGAAGTGCTTCAAATGGCAGTTGAAGCATGCTTCCATTGCCTATATTCTTGAGAATAATTTTTGCTGGAGCCCACAGAGAGCAATCTTTAATGCTTCATTGTCTAGCCCTTCATTCATTCAAGCAGGGGTGATCAGATGTCCTATCAACTGAAAGGTCACTGAGGACATCTCTGAGTATGAACAATATGCACTTGAGCCCAGTCATATTTTCATATGTCAGATAACTAGCCCAGCAGACTAGCTACCAGACAGCTCAGCATAAGAATAGATAAGATTGGAATGAAGCTTGGAAAAAGTCAGGAGAAATTCTATGGACACCATAGCTACTAATGTTGGGAAGAGTACTAGCAATTGTGGTACTTACCCTCCATAGCCTTGACTTCCTGTGCCCACACTGTAAAATCCTCTTGACTGGAGATAGAAGTCACAATATTGAGATCCTGAATCATTTTCATCCTCAGGCTTGGACTTTGCCAGATGCAGAACGCAGTCCTAAACAGGATGTGGTTGTAGCCACATTTTCCAAATGTCAGGTTTGCATGGAACTCTGGACACTTGCTATTCTTCTGTTGATCTTGCAATGTTCCACAGCTGTAGCAATATTCAAACTTGGTGAAAATGAATGACTGCCTGAAGACCTGGTAATCCCCCTGGACCAGGGATGGATCCTGCAAGCATTGACATAAGGGGAAATCATTGGGCACCAACTCCTCCTTCCATATAAAATGGAAGATGCACATGCTCTGCAATGCAGGCATGTACTTGTTCAACCATTGGGTGCATTCTAAGCAGGCAGCCTTCCCTAGCCTAGATTGGCTCGCCCTCAGCAATGAACCATCCAAACTATGGAGTGGTGAAGGGGCAGGCTGTGCAGGTGTCAAAGGTGGTGTTGCAGAGTCAAAGGGGTATTGGAATGAGTTCTGATACATGTTTTGTCAATCCATGGTGAAGCATTGCACTGCATCACACTAACCTTCTTCACTCACTGACTGTTCACTAGCTTGGGCCCAGTAATACCTGTTGCTGCCAACATGAAGTCCATTGTGAAAGGTGAATAGCACCCTGTATAGTCTGCACAGCCTTGCCTTGCAACTGCATGAGCCATGGTGTGTGGAGACTGAAGGAAGGATTAAATATGATCAGTTCATTGGCTCAGCACATGAGGGGGGAGATCTATCTGGATTTTGCCATCAGCTCTCAAACATTTGGACCATTCTTCGCCCAAACCTTCCTCCATGTGAGTGTCCTTGTCTTTCTCACAATTGACCTCATTATACTGCATCCTCTTCTCTGGCCATGGGAACATTCTCTCCTCCCAGGTGATAACTTTGGGCATGGCAGCCCTCTTTTGATGCCTAGAAAATTGAACAGGTGAGGTGTCATGGTGTTGTGGGAGTGTGTCAAATGGGTGCAGTTTCTTAGGAGGATATGATGACATGGGAGATTGCCATGTTTCACTGAGCTTTCAGTGCCTAGAACATTGAATGGATGAGATGTCATGGCATTGTGGAAGCATGTTGAATGGGTGCAGTTTCTTAGGAGGACGTGATGACATGGGAGATTGCCATATTTCACTGAGCAATGGCCCCCCTTCTACAAGGTGTTTCAATTGGCCTATGTTCATTTGTAAGCTGGGGAGTGGACCCTGCTGGTTGCTCTTAGTGGCCCATGTGGACGAGTCAAATGGATCCTTGGTGAAGGATGAAGACGGAATCTTTAAACTGTCCATATCATTGTCCAAGTGAAGGGGTGTCCTAGCCACCTGCAATGAGCCTTCACCTGCAGCAAGGGATGGTGTTCCTCCCTCTAAGGTCATGAGCTTCTTGATATTCTTTTCTATCAGGCTGATGGCTGTCAGCTTGCTTAAGACTGCATCTGCAATGCTGGCTGCCTCTGAGCCTCCACTCATAGCATCAAGAGGAGGCACTTTTCTCATGTTCTTGAGCTTCTTAATGTTTTCTGCAGTCAGGCCAATGGCTGTCAGCTTGCTCATGACTGCATCAGCAACCTTGTTGGAGATCTGGACAGCGAGCTCCCTTGAATCCAAGAGCTTCTCAAACATGGCTATCATTCCCCCAGCATGCACAGGCTCAGGAGGCTTCTGAGGTCCCATGCCAAGCAACCTGGACAACAGCCACAATCAGGCAATAACCCTTTGCTTGCCTTCGCAGGGCTGATATCAATACACCAACCAGGTGAATGCATGCTCAATAAACTTACCCTTGCTCCCTATGCTCTCCTCACCTTCAACAGACCTCTCTTCTACCTCAGACCTATGGATAGGACCCTCTGGGGGAGGCAATCCTAGGAGTGGTTACCTTTCAGCTGTTCCTTCCATGGCTCATCAGGATCCCTTACCTGTGTCTGCTGGGTCAGAGGGAAGCACAAAGTCCTCACTAACTGCACTGGGAGTGTCCAGAGGCAATTCCTCTGCTAACTAATTTCCTAAGAGAGGAGAAGGCTTAGTACTAGGCTTCATGTCAACTTTAAGAAACATGGGTCATGCTCACCTTCCACCTGTTTGACCCTTGAGCAGCCAACAACAGACCCTTCTACCTCAGCAGCTGTAGTATTACTTGTGGAGACTATTGAAAAGGATGCCAATCAGAATTCATTTCTCCTGTGAGATGCACACCCACCATTTTCTGGTAGGTCAAGAGGGACCTGCAGTGTGCCCTCAGATGTGACACTGGATGCCATAGGTGGTGGGGTATTGCTGCTACCATAATCTCACCCAGAAGCATCTGTCATCTTACTCTCTGTGAGACAAATGGATGACTAAATAGATATAGAATGAATGCAAAAGAATATGTGCCTTACTCCTGGATGATGTGAAAGAAAGCTGCTGCCTGTGGATGTTGTGTTGGGATGAACTTGTCAGTGATGATGATGGTATTGATGAGTCACTCATAATTCCATGTGCTGCCTTTACATGTTTCATGAATGCCTCCCTGCTTGTATAGGAATGCCTGCACTGATCAATAGGATAGTGCAACTTGTTGCCCTCCCTTTCAATGATGTATTCCTTGCCATCCACAGTGACTGGGGGAACTTTGGTGTGCTGATTTCAGTGGTGGTGACAGCAGGTGGTGATATTTTTGAAGGTTTGTTTGCAGTCAGAACATGGAAAGGACATAGCAAGGGCAGGTGAGACACTTGGTCAAACAGTGCATACAAGCATCTGTATCTTTTATGGCCAGGCCCACCTTGATATCACCCAAATGCCAAGTGACCCTAAGATTTCATGGTAGCATTCCTCACTGAGCTGCCATAAACCAAGGAAGAACTGCCCAATGGTTGGTCCAACATATGATCTCAGTGCTGCACAAGATTTCATAAAACTGCAGCTGATTGCCAAGAATCATCACCAGGGGGTGAGTAATGAAGTGATACAGCTCCAATTAAAGGGCAATGATTGAGGTAATGATTGTCCTGCTTGAAGCTGGAAATCAGAATGTAATCCAGCATTCAAGTTGTGCAGCGATGAAAACAAAAATGAAGGGGCCATCTCTGTCGCAGTGTAAACAAGGTGCAAAGAACAGGCAGTGATGACATACCCCTGCCTTGGTTCTTCACCTGTCCTCACTTAGCCAAATCAGGGCCTCCATGGACCAGTCTGGATTGCCATCATGGGAACAATGCAAGCTCTGTATCCTGTCTGACTGCCCAATGAGTTGCTAAACACCTCAACTGATATCACTTATCAAGTGGAATGTACCAATGATTGATGTGACATTTGTGGAAGGGAGGGACAAACCTTATTTGTTTGATGGGGAAAGCTACAAATATCCTTTCCAACTAAGAGTGCCAAAAGAAGTATCAGATCCAGCAGGACAGCAAAGACTTTGAATACCAAATCCACAGAGAGCCTGCTGAGAACACAAAGTCTGCAGCAATATTTGGACTGGCATGAAGCCTGTCCTGTGGCAGTGAGATTGAGGCTGGAGACCCATGCATGATGGGCTGGGGCAGGAAGAAGCAGCTGGAAAGTGGATGGGCTTGTCAGAAACATGGATATGATGCTGGGCAGTGGGACAAAAATGAGAAGCAGCAGGGTCTGTACAACATCAGACCTTGTGATGGGGGTGAAGAAAAAGGAGGTTCACTCCCTGAACGCCTAGTACACATGCATGGTATGGCTACCAAGTAGCAGGATGGATTATCCAAGAGATTCACAGCCTCAGGAATAACAAAAATCATGGCATGAAGCCTGAGCATGGAAGAGTAAACATGAAGTTTATTCAATAACAGTAAAAGTAAAAAAGGTGGAGGTGAGAGGATCAGAGGAAAGCATGAGACATATTTTATGTCTCTGTGGCCAGCAACCACCTTGGCAACCTCAAGGACCAATGGAGAACTGATATAGTGATGGGTTGACAGAAACACTGAGATGAGCTGATATGACTATGTCCATTGTCGATCAGGATCAATAGATCATCAAAGAATGACACTTTGACACACACACACAGCAGACTTTAGTGAGTCACAGAGAATGATCACTGCTGATAGGGAAAGCAGTAAGAGAGAAGAGTGTCTAAAATGTAGATTAATTCAAAAGAGAACAGTGATCATGATTGAAGGAGTAGGCTTATGCTACAAGCCATTGGGTAGTGAGGTGAGATGCCTGCACCTGGGGAAAGAGTGCAGCAGATGTATCCCTCAAGACCCCAAGTCTCCTGGGCACAAATTCAAGACATGGAGTCTTGCATTTGTGAGGAAGATCAATGGCACAAAGCTGTTGACCTTCCTGGGTGGTAGGAAGAGGTGGGGCTCCAAGCAGAAGGGACTCACTCATTTGGAGTGGATGAAGATCAAAGAAGTGATCCATAGATCCACAGACCATTGATTATTTTAGGCCAATGTACAGGAGTCTTGTGCACAAGGATAGTGAGGCAGAATCTAAAGGAAGTCTGAAAGTGATAGTTCTACAATGCAGGGTTGTACAAAAGAAAAAATACAGGGACACAGAGATCAAAGTAGTGGACTTATGCAACAAGCCATTGAGTATCCTGGCAATGTAGGTCTTGTGTGCCATGAAGGTAGTGTGGCAGCTGTTACAGTATCCCTTGAGACTCTGAGTCTCTTGGGTGCAAGTTCAAGACATGGAGTCTTGAATTTGTGAGGGAGATTGACAACATGAAGCCATTGACCTCCCTTCAATACTGGGACTGTAGGGTGGGTGGTGGTGGTAGTAGGTCATGGTACCAGTGGGAGAAGGGACTTAGTGTTTTCAGAGCGTGAGTGCCAAAGATGGAAGGTGTTGCTGAAAATGGAATGATCACGTGAGTGGCATGTGATGTGGGGATGTGAACCACAATATCTTTGAAGTAGTTTCGTCATATATAGCCTAGCCCACCAGATCACATACTTCAACATGCTCCTACTTCTTTTCCTACTCTGTCACCACATCTGGGTCATCCCTCCTGGACAGAACACTCAGAGCTTTGTGCTCTTGCATGTTCAATACTTGCTGATTCCAAATCAGTGATATCTTTTCTGATGTCCTTGCATTGTTAGGAAGATCTACACTGTCACTGTTATCACCCTGTCCTTCCCTTCTCTTTACACTGATCTGTTGGAACTCTGTACCATTCAGGTATGCTCAGTAACATTGCATTCATGCACATTCCATAGGATCCATCTAACAGCTCGACATGCCACTATGCCACTGCTCACATCTTCCACCCACCAAACTACGTTGTTGTTGTCACCTCCATCCGCCTTTCATCTGCTCAGGTCTGTGGGAACTCTGCACTGTGTTGGTACATTTACATGCACCCCTATATAGAGATCTGTGTCTGACTGAGGAATTAGCCTATTTCAGATTACATTGCTTGCATTGTCTCATTCACTTCCCCAACATCTTTGAATGTTCCTATGCTAGTCCTCCATGCTTTTGTCCCTTCCAGCATACAGGTTTCATACTTGATTGCTCACTGCTACAGACTTCATGTCTATAGGGCTTGTTCAATCCGTGATTGCACCACAATTTCCACTTCTGTTCCCTCATGCAAAGTCCTTGCTCTACTACCCTATCTTTGTCTTTCCATGATGTCTTCATCTTCCATTCCATAGGGTCCTGCCCCCTCTTGTTGAGGGACAGAGATATAACTTGTGTTTGGAGACACTGGATCTGAGTCTATGATAAAGGTGATGATCACAATGATGAGGGACACTCTCTTCTGCTTCACCCTAAGGCCACTAGTGATGTACTGGGCCTGGCTTGGGCTCAAAGCTCCAGCTCAGGCCTGGCTTGGCAGGGCTCAGGCTCATTGATATCACAAGCCTGAGCCCTCAATAAAGGCCCAGGCCTGGCCCAGGCTTAGGCTGGGGCTCACTGAGTTGTCAAAACTGCTTGATTGTAACTAGTCCAACATTGTTATTGCAATGTCATCACTATCATCTACTTTGTCCAACAGTGAAATTCCAGGCTCTGATTCCTTGACCATACTATCCCAGCCCACTTCATCATTCATGGCCTCCACAGATGCTGGCATACTTGTTCCAACCTCTGATAACACTAATGGATCTTCTCAAAAGAGTAGGTCATGTTGAATCAACACTTGAGACATTGCAATGCTTTGACAATGTTGGACTTGAGGCAATTATGATGCTTAGTAATGGTGATGCCAGCAGACAAGAAGGCCCGCTCACTTGAAACTGATGTTGCCATAATTGAGAGATAATTGAGAGCCAGTGATGCCCAGATTGGATACCTTGCTGCATTCAAACCCCATCATTGAACAATAGACATGTTCTCTTGCAATTGATCCTTCAACCTAAGGTAGCTATGGAAGTCTTTGAGCCATGGCTGATGTGGGTCCAAGTCACTATGAGCAGATGGTGTAGCATGGTCAGCATCATTTTTGTCTTCATCATCTGAGAGTGTCTGTAAGAGCTGGCCAATTTTGCTGTATGCCAATGAGCTCTTAGTGGTTTGCTTAGGTCTCTCGACAACATCTCCTTTCAGCTCAAGGTACCATGCCTTATACTATGATGCTTCATTAGGAAGTCAGAAACCAATCAATTGGGACACCTACCAATCCCTTTGCATGCTTTATAGCCTCATCACATAGTTCTTTCCCCCAGTGGCATCATATGTGCCCAGCCTTTTGTACCAGGTCTAGTACTTGAAATGGTAGATTCATTAGTACCTTTGTAGAATCTCGAAACCTGATCACATACACGTTGCCATGATATACACATCAGAGTCAGCACTCTTCTCATAATACTCAGCAATCTTATTTACACCTGCTTCAAGTCCCACCCAAAAATCGACATAGTCAGCCTTGAGAGTTCACGAATGCCAAGCTTTATGCAATGCTTCAAGTGCTAGAAGGGCAAGATGAACAGCTGGCCCTTGATCTGATGAAAACAACTGTTGAGCTTGTTCTGATTTATCCAGCAGCACAAGGAGAGTATGAATGTGCAACCACTCATTGTCTGTCAATTGCAAATCCATTAGTTTTTGTCAGCATTCATGATCTTGCTCAGCTGCAGCAATTTCATGTATGAAAGAATCAACATCATCCTTGAGATAATCCATGTGCTCAAGCATTAAATAAGTTGAGGACCAGCAGATGGGCATGTTGAGTAATAATTGGAGGGGTTGTTCTTGGGGGGCATGATTGACCTTATCTTGTGATTGGATCTTCTGAAAAATCTCCTTTCATTTCATCAATGATTACTCCTTGACACATATTGTTTGGACTACTCTGACCTTATCATGCTAGGTACCATGTGTGACTATTAGATTGGCATTGGGTTCTTTTGGGTCATAAGCCTTTGACCTGCTGTGAGCACTGAGCAATGCTTGTGTGGCTAGGTTGACAATATGAGCAAGGCATCTAAGAGATTAAGCAATTAAATAAGTACCACAAGTGATTGGGTGATAGCAATACTCACCACACTTGGTGCTGTTGGCCATCAAATGACTTGCCAGTTGCTGTCTGGATATGTTTTCAAACTCAGTCATCATCACATCCATATTGAAGGTGTTATCACAAGTGACACAACTGATCTGTTACATATGTAGGTTAATTTACAGCTCAGCGAACAAATAGATCTTACCTTGTGAGTGATTGCCAGCCATACTGCAATCTTGTAGAGTGCCTGGCCAAGATGAACACCATTATGTATACTATTAAGTCATGTAAACCCTAGTAGAGCTGTATGGATATCCCAGATGCCTGGCAACTTTTCTTCAACCCAGGAATCATCACAGCAAAATAGATATCAGTATTTGATGCCTGCCAGGCATCACAGGTCAAGTTGATCTGTCCTTTGACTGCATTGGTCTAAAACCGATATGGTAAGACTAAACATATCAAATACATATCATACATACCAATAAACATGACCGTAAACTTCTCCTTTGCACTTTGAACATATCTATGATTGCCTTCCGGGTTGCCTTTCAGTTGGGAATAGTCACACCACCACTAGTCACACATGATGCCACATTAATCATATTCTTGAAGGCTGGGTGCTTGAGGGCAGATATTGGCTATAAGAATATTAGAACAATGGTGAATGCCATGACTAGTATACCACTGTTCTACAGCACCTGATCAGTATCCACAAGCCATTGGATGGCAGCTTTGCAAAACAGCTCATCACTATATGGAATGACTTTTTCCTTCATAGGGGTGGGCTGTAGGTGGCCATCGAGCCAGCTCTGCCCACTGCCACTCAGTTTGTTCATACAGTGTTTGGCATCCTTTGGAAGCATGGATGTGAACCCATTTGCTTTGGCCCATTGTAAATACTTGGCCTGTTATGCATGGCCCAGGCAGGGTTGCACATAGACCTGAGGGTAAGCTGCCTTCTAGGGCTCAAGCTATGGTAGTCCAGGGAATGGACTATCAGAGGTGAGAGGGTGTGTGAGGAGGTGAGTTCTCATGTTCTAGTGCTACATGGTAGATGGCTGGTCAAGAGTGCTGGGTGGCCTTCCAGATGAGGTCAAGGGGAAGGCATTGATATTATCAGTGAGTCTATGAATCTAAGGTGGTATGGTGATTCAGGTAGACTAAGCTAAGGTATTCAGGAATAAGGGAGCACCTATTATATAGGGGAGACTGTGTGCACAGACCAGGCATCTAAGTAAGGAAGACAGGCTGTGGTAAGACTAAATAAAGGAGATGTGCTGAATGGATGAGGGGTGCACATCTCTAAAGGAAACGGTGAAGTATGACTTGGCGAATGAGTAATGAAATGAGTCATATGCACTGTGGATCTATTGATCAGGAAGTGTCCTGTCAATCAAGGATCTCGATAAGTGAGAGAAGCATTGCCTTCGGTGGTAATAGAAGGGATGTGTGAGGCACTGTAGAAACAATGGAAAGTTTTGATGGTAACTTTCCTATATGTGAAGGATGTGTTTATTTGTGCCTATAAGGAGGTCCAAGGGCAGAGGTGGAATGCTGGATAGGAGTGGTCCATAGAGGAGGTGGTCCAAAGATGGTCCAGACTGGGAAAGGATAGTCTGGACTCATTAGTCTGAGATGAAAGATAGTCAGCAACAGTGAAGATGACAGAGACATGTGGACAAGTGGACATGTGGATGAGTGGACATGTGATGCAGGAAATATGTGTGAGGGAACTGAAAAGATCCTCCCAAAAGAAGATGATCATTTCAAACTGGATGTACAAGACTTTATAGTCTGGGCATATCCCGGACTGTGAAGGGTCAACTAAATGACAAGTATAAACTCTAAAAAACAGAAGGAATATGAAATGATGCATAACGATGATGGTAACATATGTCTGAAACCACAAAAGGGTACAGTGGCTCAAACAACTGTCCCAATGTTTGCATGTTTTTCACTAATTGAAATGTGCTAACTTTACAGGTAGTCCAAGGCCTTAACTATTGGTGGAGGAAAGGAAGCCCCTGCTCATAGCTACAAATTCATCTCTTGGTCAAAATATTTGGGTAGGATCTGGTGGAATAGTGATCATATCGAAATGACAACTCATTGGGACAGTTGTTTGACTTTGAACTTCTATTACATATATCAGACCCTAGAATGCTGTAAAATGATTAGATATCTTATGTAATGGCTATATTATGTCACCATTATATAATCAGTTATGGCACAGCTGATATCAACCCTGCAATCATCAGTATATTCCCTTATTACTATCATACAGCACCTC
>JBBPSV010000227.1:0-25351 GCA_038093795.1 Retiboletus fuscus
AAACCGTAGCTCCAGCATTTGTATTCTCTAAGCTAGAGCTACTCAATCATACCTGAGATAACTCCTATGCTCGATCTCCCAAGACCGGGATAAGACTCGTCCTCATCGGACTCCTCTGTTCCTTCAACACTGAGCATGCTCTTCGTGAGCAGATACCTCGCCTGAAGGTCTTAGTCGTACCGTAGCGTCAAGAACACTGGTACTCCTTAGTCCCAGAACTTCCCCTTGAGTCTACGCTCGACCCTACCCGGGCCAAGCGTAACAAAAGCTCTAGCTTACCACATCATGGCTACCATCGAGTAGGCCCTCCTCCTCAGCCCGACCGCCACTGATCTCCACCTCGTGGAGAGCCACAGAATCACCAGACCCCGAGTCTTCAGCCTCAGAAACATCGGACTCAGAAGCTCCCACTGAGGGCTCTGATAACCCCGACCTAGACCTCGAGCTACGCTCTCCCACCGAGGAAGCAGAATCCCAAGAACTCTCTAGACTACTGTCCCACCAGCTTTCAGCCGGCGCAGTTATCCCTCATAGCCCCACCCCACCGTCACCAACACCGATCACTCAAAGCAGTCACATATTCCCAGTCACGGCACCGCCTGCCCCCCAACCCCAGACTCCCGTTATGGAAACTAAACCCACAGAAATCCACCTCGGAGTCCCCGAGGACTTCGATGGAAACCTCACGAAGGCGAAGCCCTGGCTTCATTCGGTACAGTTGTACCTCTCGATTAATGCAGAAACTTACAACGACGATGCTAGGCGAATCGCCTATGCACTCTCTTTCATGAAGAAAGGTACGGCATCCACATGGGCCGATACCTTCCGTGAATCCAAGATCTCCGGTGGAGGCTTCTCTCTCAGGAAGTGGTCCGACTTTGTCTCAGACTTCGAAGCCGTTTTCTCTCACTCAGAATCGGTTACCAATGCCCTCACTTGGCTAGCCACCAAGCGAATGATCCCCGGAAAGAAGGGCGAGTTTTCTCCTTCTTTGGCTAACTACACCGCCCAGTTCAGGTCCAAGGTGTCTACCGCAGGAGTAACCGACGATTCGGTTTTAGTCTCTTATTACTCTGCAGGTATACCCGAGGAACTGATGTTTGATGTTCTCCGGATGGAGAAACCCCCGACCAAAGTCGACGACTGGTACAAGAAGGTGGCTCTCTTTGACTCTCACCGCTGCCAAGCCCAAGGGATCACACAGCAACACAAGAAGCCCGGTACATCATACGTACCCACCTATTCCAAGAAGGAGGAAAAGGACCCTGACGCCATGGACGTCGACGCCGTCCGTCTTCCCCCTAAGCTCACTGAAGCCGAGCGGCAGAAGTGTTTCAAGGAAGGCCGATGCCTCCGATGCCGCCAGACCGGCCATATGGCAAAGGAGTGCAAGGTCTACAACGCACCCAAGAACCCCAAGAAGGCTCGAAAGGTGAAGAAGGATGATGTCCCTGAGCTAGCTGACTGCGAAGATGATGAAACTGAGTCAGTAGCTAGAATCTCCTTCTCCCGCAAGGATTTTTAGAACGGAGGACCCCGTCAACGCGGACTCCTCCTAGGTGTGCCAATGTACTAGTATCTGAGACTCGCAAATCTATGCAGATCCCAGTTCAGCTCATCGTACCTGTGCACTCTCTCAAAGCCGTTGACACCTGCGCCCTGATCGACAGTGGCGCCGACATCTCCTGCATCGACTGGGACTTCGTGCGAAAGCACAAGATCCCCACTACTCGACTACCGAAACCCATCCCAGTTCAGAACGTCGACCAATCTAGCAATGCTCACGGAGCCATCCGATTCACTTGTACCCTCTATGCTAACACCGGAGGAATCACCCAGAAAGTTCTCTTCCACGTCATGTCTTGTGGAAGTGAGAACGTGATCCTTGGACTTCCCTGGCTGCGCTTTACCAACCCAAAGATCGACTGGTCAAAGCAGACGATCGACATCCCTGAATCCTGTGATCGATCCAAGGTTCTTTTTCAGGAACATAACGTTGCCACCTCCGAGTATAGCAACTGATTCAAGAGACCCAGTTTCGACTGGACCCCCCCACGCCAAGTCAAAGTCAATTGTGTTGACCACTCTCGACTCTATGAATACCTTGACGAAGAAACGGAGAACGAGTTCTGCCAGAGAGCCCATGACCACTACAGAATTGGCGAATCCAATGGTGTGGATCGCGATTCTACCCCCTCGGTTCTCCCGTTATCGCCAAGATTACCTCCGCTATGCAGCTCACACAAGCGGAGTTCAACAAGAAACCTGAAGTCACCCTCCCAGCGGAGTACAAGCAGTTCCGAAAGGTGTTTGAAGAATGACCCATCGGACAACTCCCACCGGAACGGACTTACGACCACAAGATTAACCTGAAGGAAGGCTTCGAACCTAAGATCGGCAAGCTATACCCGCTATCCCCGAGGGAACGCGAAGCCACAGAAGCCTTCCTAGAAGAGAACCTCTGGTCCAGTGCTATCCGCCCCTCGAATTCCCCCCAAGCATCTCCATTCTTCTTTGTCCAGAAGAAGGAACTTGATGCCAATGGCAACCCAAAGCTCTGACCTTGCATGGACTACCGGAAGCTCAACGACCAGACGATCCAGGATGCATATCCCCTACCCCGGATCGACGACCTCATCAACAAGGTGCAGGATGCGAAAGTCTTCACCAAGTTTGACGTCCGATGGGGCTATAACAACGTCCGGATCAAAGAAGGACATCAATGGAAAGGCGCCTTCCTCACCCACAAGGGCCTCTTCGAACCCATGGTTATGTTCTTCGGCATGACGAACTCCCCTGCTACGTTCCAGCGGTTCATGAACGATTCATTCAGGGATATGATATCAGAGGGATGGCTCGTCATCTACATGGACGACCTCCTCATCTTCTCCCCCGACGAACAGCTCCACACGGAACGAACTAAGAGAGTTCTCCAGCGGATGGAAGAACTCGACCTTCACCTTCGCCTGTCCAAATGTTCCTTCGCCACGGAACAAGTGGACTATCTCGGCATGATTCTCTCCCCCGGAAAGCTCGCCATGGATCCCGTCAAACTTGACGGCATCACCTCTTGGCCTGCCCCGACCTCCATCAAAGAAGTCCGGTCATTCCTCGGATTTGCCAACTACTATAGGCAGTTCATTCTGGACTACTCTACCATCGCTCGCCCCCTCATAGACCTCACCAAGAAATCCCAACCCTGGCATTGGAACGAAGCACAAGATACCGCGTTCCATTGCCTCAAGGAACTCTTCCTTTTGAAGCCAGTGCTTCGTCTTCCCGACCCCAGCGCACCATTTGCCATTGCAACCGACGCCTCTGGCATGGCCACGGGTGGTATCCTACTCCAGACTGACGAGAATGGTGCTTGGCACCCTTGCTCGTACCTATCCCAGTCATTTTCCCCCGCGGAGCGAAACTATGACATCCATGACCACGAACTTCTCGCGATCATCCACGCTCTCAAGTCTTGGCGCCATCTCCTACATGGCTCCTCCACCCCAGTCCAGGTCTTCACAGACCACAAGAATCTCACATACTTCCGAGCCCCTCAGAACCTCAATCAACGACAAGCCCGCTGGTTACTAGACCTCGTGGACTTCGATTACAAGATGATTCACGTTCCCGGCTCTCTCCTCGCAGGACCAGACGCTTTGTCCCGCTGCCTGGACTTCCTTGCCCATGCCCCGGACAATACCCAGACGGTTCTCCTCCCAGACTCCATCTTTGTCTGTCTCATTGACTCTGCACTCCAGGATCACATTAAGACTACGTCGAAAGACGATCCCCTCTTCCTCCAGACCCTCCAGGCCTTCGATGGCTCCATTCCACCCGCTTTTCGCTCTCGCCTCAGCGATTGGCAACTCCATGAAGGCGTCCTCACTTATCAAGGACGTATCTACATTCCCCCCGTCGCCGGGCTGCGTAAGTCCATCCTCCAACACTGCCATGACCACGAGTCGGCTGGTCACCCTGGTTTTCTTAAGACCCAACAGCTCGTTGCGAGCGAGTTCTGGTGGCCTGGTTTGGCCCAGTATGTTCGCAAGTATGTCGAGGGTTGCGCCCCGTGCCAGCAGCACAAGGTCAACACCCACCCCACGACCCCTCCTCTTACCCCCAACAAGTCCACCACCACTCGACCCTTCCAGCAGATCTCCTGTGACATGATCACGGATCTCCCCGAGTCCAACGGTTTCACGGCTGTTATAGTCTGGGCCGACTACGCGTCTTCAAAGGGGGCTATTTTCTGCCCTACTACCAAAACCGCCTCGGCAGAAGACGTTGCCACCCTCTATTTTAAGAAAGTATACCCCAGATTTGGCCTCTATGAGAAGATCATCTCCGATCGAGGTCCCCAATTCGCATCTCACTTCGCAAAAGAACTCGGTAGGCTTCTCAGATGTTCCCTTGCGTTATCCACCGCATATCACTCTCAGACTGATGGGGAAACGGAACGGATCAATCAGGAACTCGAGACTTACCTACGGATCTTTGTGGGGAACAACCCCATCATGTGGGCTGATCGGCTGATCCACGCCGAATTTGCTCACAATCACCGCCCTCATTCCGTCACCGGTAAATCCCCATTTTACCTAATGATGGGGTATGAACCTACTCCAGTCCCCACCGTCCTCCCACTCTCGGATCTCCCCGCTGTGGAAGATCGTATCAAGGAACTTACCGCTGCCCGTCAAGAAGCCCTTGCTGCGCACGAATTAGCTAGGCAAGTCATGGCTTCTCGGAACAAGAAGAATTTCACTCCGTTCGAAAAAGGTGATCAGGTCTGGCTCGAGGCCAGGAATTTGAAACGTAACCTGACTCACCCGAAATTTGCCCCGAAACGTGAAGGACCTTTTACCATTGTCAAGGTACTGTCCCCGATCACATATCAACTCCGTCTTCCCAAGACGTGGAAAATACACCCGGTCTTCCACACCTCACTCCTCACTCCGTACAAGGAAAACTCCGTACACGGCCCTAACTTCCCATCACCCCTGCCTGACCTTATCGATGGCAAAGAACAATATGAAATTGAAAAGATCGTACGACACCGGGGTTCTGCTGCCAACCAACAGTTCCTTGTCCACTGGCACGGCTTCACCGCCTCTGACGACACCTGGCTCCTGGAACGGGAGTTCAAACATGCCCAAGCAATCCTTCGAAGCTATAAGAAGCTTCACCCCAAGGTCTTCCCTCCTTAGAACTCTACGCGCTGGTCTCTACATGAGAATCACCAACCGAGCTCTATCATCCATATCCACTGGCATGTCTTACTCCCCGTCAACCGAATCTTCCCTTACCGAGTCCTCCGTCACTTTCACCAACTCCGCTCTTCCCTCTCTTGAGGGAGTCGATGATTCTTCTCCCCTTGCCCAGGAGCTCTCAGTTCCTACCATTCATCCCCCCATGGTCCTCGCTGATGACTGTACCAGTAACGTTGCCACCCCTGGGTGGAACACCACACCTCTCCCTTGGCCCTCTGTCCTCGAAGAGGAAGAGAGACCCAAGACCATCCTATCCGTCAATGTACCCCGCTTTGCCTATACCTTACGATCCGATCCGCTGTCATGCGAGTCCAGACGACTCCTCCAGACCCGCTTCCGAGATTCCCATTTGGCCGCCACTATGCAGGCCCATTTAGATGTAGATTCCCCTCTCGAGTCTCTATACTTAGCCTTTTTACAGGTCTCTCGTCTCGACCCCATCGCTTCGTTCACCTCCACCAATGCCCAGTCGGAGTTCTTCTCCACCCAGCTCCATCTCGTAGCCCGTCGTATCCGTTCATACCTCCTATCCACCATGTACCAGCTTGACATGCTGGACTTCGTTGCTGACATAGAACGTTACTCGCAGGACCTTGCAAAGGCTGGTCTTCCCCTTCCCCCCGTCCGACCCACTCTTCCCGTCGAGTCTATCCTAGTCCCCTCGCCCGCTGAGCCTCTCGCTCCGACGCTGTCTGCGTCGTCATCCCCGTTATCACCCAGTGAGATTAACCTCATCGACCGACTCGAACAAGTTCATCTCATGAACGAAGGTGAGATCAGCCTTAGCCCCGATCACCCCTTATACAACGCCTCCTGCTTTCACTGTCATCGCCTTGGACACTGGCGCATTGATTGCCCAGAATACAAGTGCCCATTCTGTCTTCGCATGCGCCCTGGACACATTCAGAATCAGTGCCCACTCCGTTGTCGTCCCCGTCCAGCCACCCCGTCCTCATCTTCCCAATCCTCTAGCTCCTCGCGTTCATCACGAAGGTCACACCATCCGCGACCTCGCCCGCTTGCGTCCCGAATCCAGGACGAGCCGGAGCTCGATTTTACAGATGACGTGTGGGACGACACGGCCTACGCCAACGTCACCGGTTCTCCCAACGGAGGCTACATTGACCTTTGAATACCCTCAAGTGGCATTGAGGAGCGTAAGAAGGGGGTAATGTTACGAGTTGACCTGGCCCCATTTATTTCTTTCTTTTCTTTTACTTAGCTTAGTCTCGATGGATCGCTATCCATCTCGTCTGGCGTTACCCAGACTGCTCCCGTACGGCACGTAGGTCGATACTCCCACGGACCGCACCTCTTTTTCATTTCCGACTAATGACCCTGCTGTCATTGTCGCTTCGGGCTGTTCCGGCCACTTCTTGTTTCATGATAATCTTTGATCAACAGCTGCTTCTGATCGACATTGATCAACAGATCCGCAGCGGATGTGACTCGTTTCGACTCATCCCAAGTCCCTACGATTCCCCGAGTCACATCTCTCTTTATCCCGCGTCCGCCCGTCCTTTCCACGGGCTTCTGTGACCTTCTATGACTCGCGTATATAAACTGTAGACTCTGCGCTTGTATTCCTTAAGCTAGAGCTACTCAATACATTCTTGAGATAACTCCTATGCTCGATCTCCCAAGACTGGGATAAGACTTGTCCTCCTCGGACTCATCATATCCTTCGACGCTGAGTGTGCTCTTTGTGAGCAGATACCTCGCCCGAAGGTTCCCAGTCGTACCGTAGCGTCCCAGACGCTGGTACTCCCTTAGCCTTAGAACCACCCTTGAGTCTACGCTCGACCCTACCCGGGCCAAGCGTAACACTACCCAGACCACTCTCACACGGCATGTAGGTTGATATTCCCACGGACCGCATCTCTTCTTCATTTCCGACTAATGACCCTGCTGTCGTTGTCGCTTCGGGCCATTCCGGCCACTTCTCTGTTTCATGATAATCGTTGATAGACAGCTGCTTCTGATCGACACTGATCGACAGATCCACAGCGGATGTGACTCATCTTGACTCATCCCGAGTCCTTACGCTTCCCCGAGTCACATCTCTTTTCATCCCTCGTTCACCCGTCCCTTCCACGGGTTTCTATGACCTTCTATGGCTTGAGTATATAAACCGTAGACTCTGCGCTTGTACACCTTAAGCTAGAGCTACTCAATCCTACCTTTGAGATAACTCCTATGCTCGATCTCCCAAGACCGGGATAAGACTCGTCCTCTTCGGACTCATCGAACCCTTCGATGCTGAGCATGCTCTTCGTGAGCAGATACCTCGCCCGAAGGCTCTTAGTCGTACCGTAGCATCAAGAACGCTGGTACTCCTCTAGCCCAGAACTCCTAGTCGTACCGTAGCGTCTAGAACGCCAGTACTCCCTTAGCTCAGAAACTCCCTTGAGTCTACGCTCGACCCTACCCGGGCCAAGCATAACAAAAGCTCTAGCTTATCACGTCGCGGCTACCATCGAGTAGGCCCTCCTCCTCAGCCCGACCGCCACTGATCTCCACCTTGTGGAGAGCCACAGAATCTCCAGACCCCAAGTCTTCAACCTCAGAAACATCGGACTCAGAAGCCTCTACTCAGGGCTCTGATAACCCCGACCTAGACCTCGAGCTACGCTCTCCCACAGAGGAAGCAGAATCACAAGAACTCTCTAGACTACTGTCCCACCAGCTTTCAGCCAGCGCAGTTATCCCTTGTAGCCCCACCCCGCCGTCACCGACACCGATCGCTCAAAGCGGTCATATTTTCCCAAGTATGGCACCCCCAGCCCCTCAGCCTCAGACTCCCGTCATGGGAACCAAGCCCACAGAAATCCGCCTCAGAGTCCCTGAGGACTTCGACAGAAACCTCACGAAAGCGAAGCCTTGGCTTCGTTCGGTACAGTTGTACCTCTCAATCAATGCAGAAATTTATAACGACGATGCTAGGCGTATCGCCTATGCACTCTCTTTCATGAAGAAAGGTACGGCATCCACATGGGCCGATACCTTCCGAGAATCCAAGATCTCAGGCGGAGGCTTCTCTCTTGGGAAGTGGTCTGACTTTGTCTCCGATTTTGAGGCCGTTTTCTCCCACTCAGAATCAACCACCAACGTGCTCACTTGGCTAGCCACCAAGCGGATGATCCCCGGAAAGAAGGGCGAGTTTTCCCCTTCTTTGGCTAACTACACTGCCCAGTTCAGGTCCAAGGTATCCGTTGCAGGAGTGACTGATGAGTCGGTCTTAGTCTCCTACTACTCTGCGGGTATACCCGAGGAACTGATGTTCGACGTTCTCCGGATGGAGAAACCTCCCACCAAGGTCGCCGACTGGTACAAGAAGGTGGCTCTCTTTGACTCCCATTGTCGCTGAGCTCGCGGAATCGCTCAGCAACACAAGAAGTCAAGCACTACGTATGTACCCACTTATTCCAAGAAGGAAGAGAAGGACCCCGATGCCATGGACGTCGACGCCGTCCATCTTCCCCCCAAGCTCACTGAAGCCGAAAGGCAGAAGTGTCTCAAGGAAGGCCGCTGCCTCCGATGCCACCAGACCGGCCATATGGCAAAGGAGTGCAAGGTCTACGACTCGCCCAAGAACCCCAAGAAAGCTCGCAAGGTGAAGAAGGACGATGTCCCTGAGCTAGCTGACTGCAAAGATGATGATGAAGTCGAGTCAGTAGCTAGAATCTCCTTCTCCCGCAAGGATTTTTAGATTGGAGGACCCCGTCAACGCGGACTCCTCCTAGGTGTGCCAATGTACTAGTATCTGAGACTCGCAAATCTATGCAGATCCCAGTCCAGCTCATCGTACCCGTGCACTCCCTCAAAGCCATTGACACCCGTGCCCTGATCGACAGTGGCGCTGACATCTCTTGCATCAACTGGGACTTTGTGCGAAAACACAAGATCCCCACCACCCGACTACCGAAACCCATCCCAGTTCGGAATGTCGACCAATCTAGTAACTCCCACGGAGCCATCCGCTTCACCTGTACCCTCTACGCCAACACTGGAGGAATCACTCAGAAAGTTCTCTTCCATGTCATGTCCTGCAGAAGTGAGAACGTCATCCTCGGACTTCCTTGGCTGCGCTCCACCAACCCAAAGATTGACTGGTTCAAACAGACGATCGACATCCCAGAATCCTGCGACCAGTCCAAGGTTCTTTTCCAGGAACACAACGTCGCTACCTCTGAACATAGCGACCGATTCAAAAGGCCCAGCTTCGATTGGACTCCACCACGCCAAGTCAAAGTCAACTGCATTGACCATGCCCGACTCTATGAATACCTTGACGAAGAAACGGAGAATGAGTTCTGCCAGAGAGCTCACGATCATTACAGGATCGGTTGAATCCAACGGTGTGGATCGCGATTCTACCCCCTAGGCTCTCCGGTCATCGCCAAGATTACCTCTGCCATGCAGCTTGCACAGGCGGAATTCAACAAGAAACCTGAAGTCATCCTCCCAGCGGAGTATGAGCAGTTCCGAAAGGTGTTTGAAGAACAACCAATCGGACAGCTCCCACCGGAACGGACTTACGACCATGAGATCAACCTCAAAGAAGGCTTCGAACCCAAGATCGGCAAGCTATATCCACTATCGCCGCGAGAACGCGAAGCCACCGAAGCCTTCCTAGAAGAGAACCTCCGGTCCAGTGCTATCCGTCCCTCGAATTCTCCCCAAGCATCCCCTTTCTTCTTTGTCCAGAAGAAAGAACTCGATGCCAATGGCAACCCGAAGCTTCACCCCTGCATGGACTTTAGGAAGCTTAACGACCAGACTATCCGAGATGCATATCCTTTACCCCGGATTGACGACCTCATCAACAAAGTACAAGACGCAAAGGTCTTCACTAAATTTGATGTCCGATGGGGTTACAACAATGTTCGCATCAAAGAAGGACACCAATGGAAAGGCGCCTTCCTCACTCACAAGGGCCTCTTCAAACCCATGGTCATGTTCTTTGGCATGACTAATTCCCCTGCCACGTTCCAGCGTTTCATGAATAATTCGTTCAGAGACATGATCTCGGAAGGATGGCTCGTCATTTATATGGACGACCTCCTCATCTTTTCACCAGACGAACAAGTTCACATGGAACGGACTAAACGAGTTCTCCAACGGATGGAAGAACTCGACCTCCACCTTCGCCTGTCCAAGTGTTCCTTCGCCATGGACCAAGTGGACTACCTCGGCATGATCCTGTCCCCAGGGAAGCTCGCCATGGACCCCATCAAACTCGACGGGATCACCTCTTGGCCTGCACCAACCTCCGTTAAGGAAGTCCGCTCTTTCCTCAGATTTGCCAACTATTATCGGCAATTCATCCCGGACTATTCTACCATTGCTCGCCCTCTCATTGACCTCACAAAGAAAACGCAGCCCTGGTGCTGGAGTTCACCACAAGAAACCGCGTTCCTTCGCCTTAAGGAACTCTTCCTATCCAAACCCATCCTCCGACTTCCTGACCCCAGCGCACCGTTTGCCATCACGACCGACGCCTCTGGCGTGGCCACGGGTGGTATCCTACTCCAGACCGACGAAAACGGTGCCTGGCATCCCTGTTCCTATCTCTCTCAGTCGTTCTCTCCTGCGGAACGAAACTACGACATCCACGACCAAGAACTTCTCGCCATCATACGTGCCTTGAAGTCCTGGCATCACCTCCTTCATGGTTCCGCCTCGCCGGTTCAGGTCTTCACCGACCATAAGAACCTCACCTACTTCCGCACCCCCCAGAACCTCAATCGTCGACAAGCCTGCTGGTTATTAGACCTCATGGACTTCGACTACAAGATGATCCATGTCCCCGGATCCCTCCTTGCTGGTCCGGACACTTTGTCCCGCTGTCCGGACACTTTGTCCCGCCATCCGGACTTCCTTGCCCACGCACCGGACAACATGCAGATGGTCCTTCTCCCGGACTCCATCTTCGTCTGCCTCATCGATTCCGCCCTCCGGAATCATATTAAGACCACATCGAAGGACGACCCCTTGTACCTGCAGACCCTTCAAGCCTTTGACGGCTCCATTCCCCCTGCCTTCCGCTCCCACCTTAGTGACTGGCAGCTCCACGAAGGCGTCCTGACTTATCAGGGTCGTGTTTATATTCTCCCAGTCGCCGGACTGCATAAGTCCATTCTTCAACGTTGTCATGACCATGAGTCGGCCGGTCATCCAGGTTTTCTTAAAACTCGGCAGCTCGTTGCGAGCGAGTTCTGGTGGCCTGGTTTGGCCCAGTATGTTCGCAAGTATGTCGAAGGTTGTGCCCTGTGCCAGCAGCACAAGGTCAACACCCACCCCACTACTCCTCCCCTTACTCCCAACCGGTCCACCGCCACTCGCCCGTTCCAACAGATTTCCTGCGACATGATCACGGATCTCCCCGAGTCCTGCGGTTTCATGGCTGTCATAGTCTGGGCCGACTACGCATCTTCGAAGGGGGCTATTTTCTGCCCCACTACCAAAACTGCCACTGTGGAGGATGTTGCCACCCTCTATTTCAAAAAGGTCTACCCCCGATTTGGCCTCTACGAGAAGATCATCTCTGATCAAGGGCCCCAATTCGCTTCCCGCTTCGCCAAAGAACTCAGTAGGCTTCTCAGATGTTCCCTTGCATTATCCACTGCGTATCACCCTCAGACTGATTGTTACGATTTATCATGCCCCTATACTTTTTCCTTCACTTAGTCCTAGTCATGGCTTGCCCAGCCATACCTCGTCCCTTGCTTAGCCTAGTCCTGGCTTCCCCAACCAGCCAGCCCACCACTAGTCCCCACCGGACTACATGCATACGCACTGCTGAGAACCCGCTGAGCACTCCCTTGCTTAGCCCCCACATTGAGCCCATCCTGGCTCTCCCCTGAACATAGTCCGTTCTGCCTGACCGGAACACCTAAGTCTCATAGCGCTGGTCTCTTCGTGAGCATCACCAATTGAGCATCCCTCTGAGACCTCGTCTCTAGCCCCAGCCCGGGACTCCAACAGTCAACCCCTAGACCTCTCGCCTAGACCCATGACAGAGTCCGCTCATGGACTGACAGTACGCTGTACCATCCCTACCTCGGAACCTCCTCTGCCGAGCCCTACCTTGGAACCTCCTCTGCCGAGCCCAACCTCGGACCCTCTCCTCGGCCTGGCCTCACACCCATGCCACGCACTGATCCTGTCGGGCCTCACCCCGAACCTATCTCGGAACCTCCTCTGCCGAGCCCAACCTCGGACCCTCTCCTCGGCCTGGCCTCATGCCCATGCCACACACTGATCCTGTCGGGCCTCACCCTGAACGTGCACACTGTCCTCGGACTCCTCCGTCCTTGACCCTATGCCACCAGTTCTCCTACAGAACCCGCCCCAGTCCCTCAGCTCTCCCAGCTGAGCTCCGGCCTCTCGACCAGACCCTATGCCAGACCCTTGGTAGGATTACTCACGTATCCCTGGATATCTCCTATCTGAGTCCCATCATTGACAATGGCGTATGCGCCTTTCCTTAGCTTTAGCCTTTCTGAGAACCTCGCCTCGCGCACCCCTTCTACTACCACTGAAGGCGGTGCTTTTTTCGCTTAGCTGAGATCATTGATCGACAGGACACTTCCTGATCGACAGATCCACAGCACGTATGACTCATTTCATTTACCATTCATCGAGTCATACTTCACCGTTTCCTTTAGAGATGTGCACCCCTCATCCATTCGGCACATCTCCCCTACTTAGCTTCACCACAGCCGGTTTCCTTACTTAGACGCCCAGTCTGTGCGCACACTTGACCCCTATATAATAGGCGCTCCACTGTCCCCAGTACCTTAGCTTAGTCTACCTGAATCACCGTACCCTCCTAGATTCATAGACTCCCTAGCAATCCAAACGCCTTCACCAGAACTCCTGCATGAAGGCCGTCTCGACCCTCGACCTAGCTGCCTACCATGTAGCCTTAGAACGTGAGAACTCACCTTCTCGTGCCTCCACTCACCTCTAGTAGTCCGTTACCTGGACTACTATAGCCTGAGTCCTAGAAGGCGGCTTACCCTCAGGTCTACGCACGACCCTGCCCGGGTCACGCGTAACACTGATGGGGAAACCGAGCGGATCAATCAAGAACTTGAGACTTACCTCTGGATCTTGCGGGGAACAATCCGACTACATGGGCCGATCGGCTGATCCATGCCGAATTCGCTCACAATCACCGCCCCCATTCCGTCACTGGTAAATCCCCGTTTTACCTAATGATGGGATATGAACCTACTCTGGTCCCCACCGTCTTACCACTCACAGATCTTCCCGCTGTGGAAGATCGAATCAAGGAACTCACCGCTGCTCGCCAAGAAGCCCTTGCTGCACACGAACTAGCTAGGCAAGTCATGGCTTCTCGGAACAAAAAGAATTTCACTCCGTTCGAAAAAGGTGATCAAGTCTGGCTTGAGGCCAGAAATTTGAAACGTAACCTGACTCACCCGAAATTTGCCCCAAAACGTGAAGGACCTTTTACCATTGTCAAGGTATTGTCCCTGATCACGTACCAACTCCGCCTCCCAAAAACGTGGAAAATACATCTGGTCTTCCATGCCTCGCTCCTCACCCCATACAAGGAGAACTCCGTGCATGGCCCCAACTTCCCATCACCCCCGCCTGACCTTATCGATGGTGAGGAACAATACGAAATTGAGAAAATCATACGACACCAGGGTTCCACTGTCAACCGGCAGTTCCTCGTCTGCTGGCATGGCTTTACTGCCTCTGATGATTCCTGGCTCCCTGAACGGGAGTTCAAACACGCCCAAGCAATCCTTCGAAGCTATAAGAAGCTTCACCCCAAGGTCTTCCCTCCTTAGAACTCTACGCGCTGGTCTCTTCGTGAGAATCACCAACCGAGCTCTACCACACTTGTCTTCGATTAACAGCATGTCTTACTCCCCGTCCACCGAGTCTTCCCTCACCGAATCCTTCGTTACCTTCACTGACTCCACTCTCCCCTCCCTCGAGGGAGTCGACGACTCTTCCCCCCTTGCTCAGGAACTCTCTGTTCCTACTATACATCCTCCTATGGTCCTCGCGGACGATTGCACTAGCACTGAAGCCACCCCCGGGTGGAACACCGCACCACTCCCTTGGCCCTCTGTCCTTGACGAGGAAGAGAAACCCAAAACCATCCTATCAGTCAACGTACCCCGCTTCGCCTACACCCTCCAATCCAACCCGCTGTCATGCGAGTCCGGATGGCTCCTCCAGACCCGTCTCAGAGATTCCCGCCTGGCTGCTACTATGCAGGCCCACCTAGATGTAGATTCCCCCCTAGAATCCTTATACTTAGCCTTTTTACAGGTCTCTCGTCTCGACCCCATCGCCTCCTTTACCTCTGCCAACGCCCAGTCTGAGTTCTTCTCTACCCAGCTCCGTCTCATAGCCCGCCACATCCGGTCCTACCTCCTGTCTGCCATGCATCAGCTGGACATGCTAGACTTTGTCGCCGACATTGAACGATACTCCCAGGACTTAGCCAAAGCAGGTCTCCCGCTTCCTCCCGTTCGCCCCGTCCTCCCAGTCGAAACCATCTTAGTCCCTTCACCAGCAGAGCCCTCAGCTCCGACGCCATCTGCGTCGTCCTCCCCACTATCCCCTAGCGAAGTCAACCTCATTAATCGACTCAAACGGGTCCACCTCATGAACGAAGAATACAAGTGCCCATTCTGTCTTCGCATGCACCCCGGACACATTCAGAACCAGTGCCCGCTCCGTCGTCGTCCCCGCCCCACTACCCCGTCCTCATCCTCCCAATCCTCTAGCTCCTCCTGCTCGTCGCGAAGGTCGCACTGTCCACGACCTCGCCCGCTTGCGTCCCAGATCCAGGATGAGCCAGAAGTTGACTATACAGACGACGTGTGGGATGACACAGCCTACGCCAACATCACCGGTTCCCCTAATGGGGGCTACATCGACTTCTAGATATCCTCAAGTGGCATTGAGGAGCATAAGGAGGGGGTAATGTTACGAGTTGACCTGGCCCGTTTATTTCTTTCCTTTTCTTTTACATAGCTTAGTCTCAATGGATCACTATCCATCTCGTCTGGCACTACCCAGACCACTCTCACACGGCACGTAGGTTGATATTCCCACGGACTGCATCTCTTCTTCATTTCTGACTAATGACCCTGCTGTCGTTGTCGCTTCGGGCCGTTCCGGCCACTTCTCTGTTTCATGATAATCATTGATAGACAGCTGCTTCTGATCGACACTGATCGACAGATCCACAGCGGATGTGACTCATCTTGACTCATCCTGAGTCCTTACGCTTCCCCGAGTCACATCTCTTTTCATCCCTCGTTCACCCGTCCCTTCCACGGGTTTCTATGACCTTCTATGGCTTGAGTATATAAACCATAGACTCTGCGCTTGTACACCTTAAGCTAGAGCTACTCAATCCTACCTTTGAGATAACTCCTATGCTTGATCTCCCGAGACCAGGATAAGACTCGTCCTCTTCGGACTCATCGAACCCTTCGACGCTGAGCGTGCTCTTCGTGAGCAGATACCTCGCCCGAAGGCTCTTAGTCGTACCGTAGCATCAAGAACGCTGGTACTCCTCTAGCCCAGAACTCCTAGTCGTACTGTAGCGTCTAGAACGCCGGTACTCCCTTAGCTCAGAAACCCCCTTGAGTCTACGCTCGACCCTACCCGGGCCAAGCATAACAAGTACCAGCGTTCTGGATGCAATGGTATGACTAAGAGTTCTGGGCTAGAGGAGTACCAGCGTTCTTGATGCTATGGTACGACTAAGAGCCTTCGGGCGAGGTATCTGCTCACGAAGAGCACGCTCAGCGTCGAAGGGTTCGATGAGTCTGAAGAGGACAAGTCTTATCCCGGTTTCAGGAGATCAAGCGTAGGAGTTATCTCAAGGTAGGATTGAGTAGCTCTAGCTTAAAGAATACAAGCACAGAGTCTACGGTTTATATACGCAAGCCATGGAAGATCATAGAAGCCCGTGGAAGGGACGGGTGAACGAGGGATGAAAAGAGATGTGACTTGGGGAATCGTAAGGACTCGGGATGAGTCGAAACGAGTCACATCCGCTGCGGATCTGTCGATCGGTGTCGATCAGAAGCAGCTGTCTATCAAAGATTATCATGAAACGAAGAAGTGGCCGGAATGGCCCAAAGCGACAATGACAGCGGGGTCAGTAGTCAGAAATGAAAAAGAGATGCGGTCCATGGGAGTATCGACCTACGTGCCATACGAGAGTAGTCTGGGTAGTGCCAGACGGGATGGATAGCGATCCATCGAGACTAAGTAAAAGAAAGAAAGAAATAAACGGGCCAGGTCAACTCGTAACATTACCCCCTTCTTACGCTCCTCAATGCCACTTGAGGTAATCTAGAGGTCGATGTAGCCCCCGTTAGGGGAACCAGTGACGTTGGCGTAAGCCGTGTCATCCCATACGTCATCCGTAAAGTCGAGCTCCGGTTCGTCCTGAATTCGGGACGCAAGCGGGCGAGGTCGCGGATGGTGTGACCTTCACAATGAATGTGAGGAGCTAGAAGATTGAGAGGATGAGGACAGAGTAGCGGGGCAGGGACGGCGGCGGAGTGGGCACTGGTTCTGAATGTGTCCGGGACGCATGCAAAGGCAGAATGGGCACTTGTACTCTGGGCAATCAATGCACCAGTGTCCAAGGCGGTGACAGTGAAAGCAGGATGCGTTGTAAAGGGGGTGATCAGGGCTGAGGCTGATCTCACCTTCGTTCATGAGGTGAACCCACTCGAGTCGATCAATAAGGTTCACTTCACTGGGGGATAGCAGGGACGACGACGCAGACTGTTATGAGTTGACTTGGCCCCGTTCATTTCTTTTCTTTATCTTACTTAGCTTAGTCTCGATGGATCACTATCCATCTCGTCTGGCGTCACCCAGACTACTCCCGCGCAGCATGTAGGACGATACTCCCATGGACTGCTTCTTTTCTTCATTTCCGACTAATGACCCCGCTGTCATTGTCGCTTCGGGCCGCTCTGGCCACTTCTTTGTTTCATGATAATCTTTGATAGACAGCTGCTTCTGATCGACACTGATCGACAGATCCGCAGCGGATGTGACTCGTTTCGACTCATCCCGAGTCCTTACGCTTCCCCGAGTCACATCTCCCTTCATCCCTCATCGACCTGTCTCTTCCACGGGCTTCCATGACGTTCTATGACTCCCGTATATAAGCCGTAGTCTCTACGCCTGTATTCCTTAAGCTAGAGCTACTCAATCATTGATACCTCCTACGCTTGAACTCCCAAGACCGGGATAAGACTCGTCCTCAATGGACTCATCGTATCCTTCGACGCTGAGCGTGCTCTCCATGAGCAGATCCCTTGCCCGAAGGTCCTTAGTCGTACTGTAGCGTCCTCGATGCTGGTGCTCCTCAGTCCCAAGGATTCCCCTTGAGTCTACGCTCGACCCTACCCGGGCCAAGCGTAACAAAAGCTCTAGCTTACCACGTCGCGGCTACCATCAAGTAGGCCCTCCTCCTCAGCCCGACCGCCACCGATCTCCACCGCGTGGAGAGCCACAGAATCACCGGACCCCGAGTCCTCAGCCTCAGAATCATCGGACTCAGAAGCCGCTACTGCAGGCTCTGATAACCCCAACTTAGACCTCGAGCTACGCTCTCCCACCGAGGAGGCAGAATCCCAAGAACTCTCTAGACTACTGTCTCACCAGCTTTCAGCCGGAGCAGTCATCCCTCGTAGCCCCACCCCGCCGTCACCAACACCGATCGCTCAAAGCGGTCACATCTTCCCAGTCACGGCACCCCCAGCCCCTCAGCCCCAGACTCCCGTCATGGGAACTAAGCCCACAGAAATCCGCCTCGGAGTTCCCGAAGACTTCGACGGAAACCTCACGAAGGCGAAGCCCTGGCTTCGCTCGGTACAGTTGTACCTCTCGATCAACACAGAAATTTATAACGACGATGCTAGGCGTATCGCTTATGCACTCTCCTTCATGAAGAAAGGTACGGCGCTCACATGGGCTCATACCTTCAGAGAATCCAAGATCTCCGGCGGAGGCTTCTCTCTTGGGAAGTGGTCCAACTTTGTCTCCGACTTTGAGGCCGTCTTCTCACATTCAGAATCGACCACCAACGCGCTCACTTGGCTAGCCACCAAGCGAATGATTCCGGGAAAGAAGGGCGAGTACTCCCCTTCTCTGGCTAGCTACACAGCACAGTTCCGGTCCAAGGTATCCGTCGCAGGAGTGACTGATGATGCGGTCTTAATCTCCTACTACTCTGCGGGTATACCTGAAGACCTCATGTTCGACGTTCTCCGAATGGAGAATCCCCCTACTAAAGTCGCCGACTGGTACAAGAAGGTGGCTCTCTTCGACTCTCACCGCCGCCGAGCCCGCGGGATCGCGCAGCAACATAAGAAACCAGGTACTTCGTACGTACCCACCTATTCCAAGAAGGAAGAAAAGGACCCCGACGCCATGGACGTCGACGCCGTCCGTCTCCCTCCTAAGCTCACTGAAGCCGAACGGCAGAAGTGTTTCAAGGAAGGCCGCTGCCTCCGATGCCGACAGACCGGCCACATGGCAAAGGAGTGTAAGGTCTACGACTCGCCCAAGAACCCCAAGAAGACCCGTAAGGTGAAGAAGGATGATCTTCCTGAGCTAGCTGACTGCGAAGACGATGACGATGAAGTCGAGTCAGTAGCTAGAATCTCCTTCTCCCGCAAGGATTTTTAGAACGGAGGACCCCGTCAACGCGGACTCCTCCTAGATGTGCCAATGTACTAGTATCTGAGACTCGCAAATCCATGCAGATCCCAGTTCAACTCATCGTACCCGTGCACTCTCTCAAAGCCATTGACACCCGCGCCCTGATCGACAGTGGCGCCGATATCTCTTGCATAGACTGGGACTTCGTGCGAAAACACAAACTCCCCACCACCCGACTCCCAAAACCCATCCCCGTTCGGAATGTCGACCAGTCCAGTAACTCGCACGGAGCGATCCGATTCACCTGTACCCTCTACGCCAACACCGGGGGAATCACTCAGAAGGTTCTCTTTCACGTCATGTCCTGTGGAAGCGAGAACATCATCCTGGGACTTCCCTGGCTCCGCTCCACCAATCCGACCATCGACTGGGTTAGACAGACGATCGATATCCCCGAGTCTTGCGATCAATCCAAGGTTCTTTTCCAGGAACATAACGTCGCCACCTCCGAACATAGCGATCGATTCAAACGACCCAGTTTCGACTGGACCCCTCCACGACAAGTCAAGGTCAACTGTGTTGACTATGCACGCCTCTATGAATACCTTGACGAAGAATCGGAGAGTGAGTTCTGTCAACGAGCTCACGATCACTATAGAATCGGTCGGATCCAACGGTGTGGATCGCGGTTCTACCCCCTAGGCTCTCCGGTCATCGCCAAAATCACCTCTGCTATGCAGTTAGCGCAAGCAGAGTTTAACAAGAAACCTGAGGTAACCCTCCCACCAGAGTATGAGCAGTTCCGAAAGGTGTTCGAAGAACGACCAATCGGACAGCTCCCACCGGAACGGACTTACGACCACGAGATCAACCTTAAAGAAGGCTTCGAACCCAAGATTGGCAAGTTATATCCGCTATCCCCGCGTGAACGCGAAGCCACCGAAGCCTTCTTAGAAGAGAATCTCCGGTCCGGTGCCATCCGCCCCTCGAACTCTCCCCAAGCATCCCCTTTCTTCTTTGTCCAGAAGAAAGAACTCAACGCCTCTGGTAACCCCAAGCTTCGACCCTGCATGGACTACCGGAAACTCAATGATCAGACGATCCGGGACGCATACCCCTTACCTCGGATCGAGGACCTCATCAATAAAGTGCAAAGCGCCAAGGTCTTCACCAAGTTCGACGTTAGATGGGGTTACAACAACGTCCGGATCAAGGAAGGACACCAATGGAAAGGCGCCTTCCTCACTCACAAGGGCCTCTTCGAACCCATGGTCATGTTCTTCGGCATGACTAACTCCCCCGCCACATTCCAACGATTCATGAACGACTCGTTCAGAGACATGATCTCGGAAGGATGGCTCGTTATCTATATGGACGACCTCCTCATCTTCTCCCCCGACGATCAACTCCATACGGAACGCACCAAACGAGTTCTCCAACGAATGGAAGAACTCGACCTCCATCTCCGCCTGTCCAAATGTTCCTTCGCCACGGAACAAGTGGACTATCTCGGCATGATTCTCTCCCCCGGAAAGCTCGCCATGGACCCCGTCAAACTTGACGGAATCACCTCCTGGCCCGCACCCACCTCAGTCAAAGAAGTCCGGTCCTTCCTTGGATTCGCCAATTACTACCGGCAGTTCATCCCAGATTACTCTACCATTGCTCGCCCGCTCATAGACCTAACCAAGAAGACCCAGCCCTGGCATTGGGACGAACCGCAAGAAACCGCGTTCCGTCATCTTAAGGAACTCTTCCTATCCAAGCCTGTTCTCCGACTCCCCGACCCCAACGCACCGTTCGCCATCGCGACCGACGCCTCTGGCGTGGCCACAGGTGGCATCTTACTCCAAACAGATGAGAACGGTGCCTGGCATCCTTGTTCTTACCTTTCCCAGTCGTTCTCCCCTGCAGAACGAAATTACGATATCCATGACCGCGAACTCCTCGCCATCATCCGCGCCCTGAAATCTTGGCGACACCTCCTCCACGGTGCCACCTCACCGGTTCAGGTCTTCACCGACCATAAGAACCTCACTTACTTCCGCGCTCCCCAGAACCTTAATCGCCGCCAAGCTCGGTGGTTGCTGGATCTTGCAGACTTCGACTACAAGATGGTCCATGTCCCCGGTTCCCTTCTAGCCGGTCCGGACGCCCTGTCACGGCGACCGGACTTCCTCCACCACGCTCTGGACAACACCCAAACCGTCTTACTCCTGGACTCTATTTTTGTCCGCCTCATCGACTCCGCGCTCCGGGACCACATTACGACTACATCTAAAGACGACCCCCTATACCTCCAGACTCTCCAAGCCTTTGATGGTTCCATTCCCCCCGCCTTTCGCTCTCGCCTCAGCGACTGGCAGCTCCACGAAGGCATCCTCACCTACCAAGGACGCGTCTATATTCCCCCCGTCAATGGCCTGCGCAAGTCCATCCTGCAGCGCTGCCACGACCATGAGTCTGCTGGACACCCGGGCTTCCTTAAGACTCGACAGCTCGTTGCGAGTGAGTTCTGGTGGCCTGGTCTGGCCCAGTACGTCCGCAAGTATGTCGAGGGCTGTGCCCTGTGTCAGCAACACAAGGTCAACACGCATCCCACGACCCCTCCGCTCACCCCCAACAAGTCCACCGCCACTCGCCCGTTTCAGCAGATCTCCTGTGACATGATCACGGACCTCCCCGAGTCCAACGGTTTCACGGCTGTCATAGTCTGGGCCGACTATGCGTCTTCGAAGGGGGCTATTTTCTGCCCCACCACTAAAACGGCCATGGCAGAAGACGTCGCCGTCCTCTATTTCAAAAAGGTCTACCCCAGATTCGGTCTTTATGAAAAGATCATCTCAGATCGAGGCCCGCAGTTCGCTTCTCGCTTCGCAAAAGAACTCAGTAGGCTTCTCGGATGTTCCCTTGCATTATCAACCGCGTATCACCCTCAAACTGATGGAGAAACTGAGCGGATCAATCAGGAACTCGAGACTTACTTACGGATCTTTGCGGGGAATAACCCCACCACATGGGCTGATCGGTTGATCCATGCCGAATTTGCCCACAATCACCGCCCTCATTCCGTCACCGGTAAATCCCCGTTTTACCTAATGATGGGATATGAACCTACTCCAGTCCCCACCGTCCTCCCACTCACGGATCTCCCCGCTGTAGAAGATCGTATCAAGGAACTTACCGCTGCCCGTCAAGAAGCCCTTGCTGTGCACGAACTAGCTAGGCAAGTCATGGCTTCTCGAAACAAGAAGAACTTCACTCCGTTCGAAAAAGGAGATCAGGTCTGGCTCGAGGCCAGAAATTTGAAACGCAACCTGACGCACCCGAAGTTTGCCCCGAAACGTGAAGGACCCTTCACCATAGTCAAGGTATTGTCTCCGATCACATATCAGCTCCGCCTCCCCAAAACGTGGAAAATACACCCGGTCTTCCACGCCTCACTCCTCACTCCTTACAAGGAGAATTCCGTACATGGTCCGAACTTCCCCTCTCCACCGCCTGACCTTATCGATGGCGAAGAACAATATGAAATCGAGAAAATCATACGACACCGGGGTTCCGCTGCCAACCGACAGTTCCTTGTCCGTTGGCACGGCTTTACCGCCTCCGATGACTCATGGCTCCCGGAACGGGAGTTCAAACATGCCCAAGCAATCCTCCGAAGCTATAAGAAGCTTCACCCCAAGGTCTTCCCTCCTTAGAACTCTACGCGCTGGTCTCTACGTGAGAATCACCAACCGAGCTCTATACGATCTTCATACCTTTTACAACAATGTCTCACTCCCCTTCGACTGAGTCATCCCTCACCGAATCGTCCTATACCTTCACCGACTCCGCTCTCCCCTCCCTTGAGGGAGTCGATGATTCCTCCGCCCTTGCCCAGGAACTTTCCGTTCCCACCGTCCACCCCCCTATGGTCCTCGCCGAGGACCCCTCTAGCAACGTTGCCACCCCTGGGTGGAACACCGAACCCCTCCCTTGGCCCTCTGTCCTTGACCAGGAAGAGAAGCCAAAGACTATCCTATCCGTCAACGTACCCCGATTCGCTTACACGCTTCGCTCCGACCCGCTGTCATGCGAGTCCGGGAGACTTCTTCAGACTCGGCTCCGTGACTCCTGCCTAGCAGCCACCATGCAGGCTCACCTAGATGTAGATTCCCCTCTAGAATCACTTTACTTAGCCTTTTTACAGGTCTCTCGTCTTGACCCCATCGCTTCCTTCACCTCCGCCAATGCCCAATCTGAGTTCTTCTCGACTCAGCTCCGCCTTGTAGCCCGCCGCATCCGGTCATACCTCCTTTCGGCCATGCATCAACTAGACATGCTAGACTTCGTCGCTGACATTGAACGATACTCACAGGACCTCGCCAAGGCTGGTCTTCCTCTCCCTCCAGTTCGACCTACCCTTCCGGTCGAAACCATCCTCGTCCCCTCGCCCGCCGAGCCTGCTGCTCCGACGCTGTCTGCGTCGTCTTCACCATTATCACCAAGCGAAATTAACCTCATCGACTGGCTCGAACGAGTCCATCTCATGAACGAAGGTGAGATCAGTCTTAGCCCTGATCACCCCCTATACAACACCTCCTGCTTTCACTGTCACCGCCTGGGACACTGGCGCATCGACTGCCCAGAGTACAAGTGCCCATTCTGTCTCCGCATGCGCCCCAGACATATTCAAAACCAGTGCCCGCTTCGTCGTCGTCCCCGTCCCGCAACCCCATCCTCATCATCTCAATCCTCTAGCTCCTCCCGCTCTTCGAGACGGTCGCACCATCCGCGTCCTCGCCCACTTGCATCCCGCATTCAGGATGAGCCGGAGGTTGACTTTACAGACGACGTATGGGACGACACAGCATACGCCAACGTCACTGGCTCCCCCAACGGGGGCTACATCGACTTCTGAAGTTCCTCAAGTGGCATTGAGGAGCATAGGAAGGGGGTAATGTTACGAGTTGACTTGGCCCCGTTCATTTCTTTTCTTTATCTTACTTAGCTTAGTCTCGATGGATCACTATCCATCTCGTCTGGCGTCACCCAGACTACTCCCGCACAGCATGTAGGACGATACTCCCATGGACTGCTTCTTTTCTTCATTTCCGACTAATGACCCCGCTGTCATTGTCGCTTCGGGCCGCTCCGGCCACTTCTTTGTTTCATGATAATCTTTGATAGACAGCTGCTTCTGATCGACACTGATCGACAGATCCGCAGCGGATGTGACTCGTTTCGACTCATCCCGAGTCCTTACGCTTCCCCGAGTCACATCTCCCTTCATCCCTCATCGACCTGTCTCTTCCACGGGCTTCCATGACGTTCTATGACTCCCGTATATAAGCCGTAGTCTCTACGCCTGTATTCCTTAAGCTAGAGCTACTCAATCATTGATACCTCCTACGCTTGAACTCCCAAGACCGGGATAAGACTCGTCCTCAACGGACTCATCGTATCCTTCGACGCTGAGCGTGCTCTCCGTGAGCAGATCCCTCGCCCGAAGGCCCTTAGTCGTACCGTAGCGTCCTCGACGCTGGTGCTCCTCAGTCCCAAGGATTCCCCTTGAGTCTACGCTCGACCCTACCCGGGCCAAGCGTAACACAGACGGTGTTGGAGCAGTGGGCTCGGCGGGTGAAGGAACTAGAATGGTTTTGACTGGGAGCATGGGTTGAACGGGAGGGAGAGGGAGACCTGCCCTTGCTAAGTCCTGCAAGTATTGTTCAATGTCAGTGACGAAGTCCAGCATATCTAGCTGGTGCATGGCGGATAGGAGGTAGGAGCGGATGCAGCGGGCTACGAGACAGAGCTGAGTGGAGAAAAACTCCGACTGGGCATTGGCTGAGGTGAAAGAAGCAATGGGGTCAAGACGAGAGACCTGTAAAAAGCTAAGTATAAGGACTCGAGAGGGGAATCTACGTCTAAATGGGCCTGCATAGTAGCGGCCAAACGGGAATCTCAGAGGCGGGTTTGGAGGAGTCGTCCAGACTTGCATGACAGCGGGTCGGATCTGAGGGTGTAGGCGAAGCGGGGTACGTTGACTGATAGGACTGTTTTGGGTTTCTCTTCCTCGTCAAGGACAGAGGGCCAAGGGAGTGGTGTGGTGTTCCACCCAGGGGTGGCTTCAGTGCTAGTGCAATCGTCTGCGAGGACCATAGGAGGATGGATAGTAGGAACAGAGAGTTCCTGAGCGAGGGGGGAAGAGTCATCGACTCCCTCGAGGGAGGGGAGAGCGGAGTCAGTGAAGGTAACGGAGGATTCGGTAAGGGAAGACTTAATCGAAGACAAGTGTGGTAGAGCTCGGTTGGTGATTCTCACAAAGAGACCAGTGCGTAGAGTTCTAAGGAGGGAAGACCTTGGGGTGAAGCTTCTTATAGCTTCGAAGGATTGCTTGGGCATGT